>NW_010588843.1:39218-76001 GCF_000705375.1 Tinamus guttatus | reverse complement strand
GAAGTATTTTCTCCTTTCAAAGCTGCTATAAAAAGGTATTTTTGGTGTTTCTTTTTGTGTGTGTTTGGAATTCACTGGGTGTCCTTTCTGTTCACTTGCCTAAGGGAGGCTGCTAACGAGTATTACATATATTTTTTAAGCATGGAGAGGAGTGAATGGATACTTGATGGTTGTGGCAGACTGCACTGTCTGGCATTCACTGAACCTGAAGCAAGATTTTGAAAGCTTGAGGACTAGGAAATAGAGCTGAATTTCCCAAATGCTGGCAGGTTACTTTCTGTGGCCATGTCCGTTTGGAACTGTGGCTGTGGGTAGCGATCTGTGTTGTCCAGGAATTGGGCAGTGGTTTTATACTGTGTCTTTGCCTGCTGTGTGGACATTTCAGTGGAAAATATAGTGGAAACAGTGGCAGTATCATCAGAGCTGACAGCTTTCATGATTTTATTGCATGACTCATTACTGTTTTCCTTACTTCCTCCCAGCAATTGTAGTCATATATGTGCAAAACAATTATTGAGAAAGAATTTCTAAACCTCAGGTTAGTGAGGGAAAACATGAAAAAGTGAAACAACAAATGTGCCTAAGATACTCTGAGCTAAAAAAAAAAGGAATTTTAAATCCAACATTTTGGCGACTTCATTGTTTTTATGCTGCTATTCATTAATTTTTGGAAGCTCCCTGGAGATTTTTTCAAGTTTGAGGTTGGCGGGAATGGCGTATTTCCTTTATAAGGCATTCCCTCCCCAGCGCAAACAGCTGGAAGAGGCTCCTACAGGAAGCAAGTTCTATCCTAAGTAAGTGGGATGATCTGGGAGGACACAGCAGTTTCTCTCATTTTGTCTTTCTAGATTTTCCAGAACTATGAAAGCAGGTTCAGCAAAAATGCCCCAAACATTATGTATGCTACCTGACTGCTACTGTATTAACCATCTGAAGTAAAAGTGAACATGAGTGAGCAAGATGAAATCTGTGCATCAGGGTAATGGTACTAGACACCATGCAAATTATCTTGAGGAACTTTCATGCATGAGTCTCTTTGCTATGGGGCATTTCTCAGAGGAGAGTAGGTGTCTCTTTCAAGCACAGATAAACAAACTGGTAATGGTTTTTAGGTGATATCTCTACCTGTTGTAGCAGTAGTGTCTAGGCTAATCTTACAGTTTTCTTTGCTGAGTTGACCAGTAAATGCTAGCACGTCAAGATGTCTTCCAGCCTTTATACATGAACGAAATTTGGCTTGAGTTTATCCTTCGCAAATTATAAAAGAGTAGAAATGAAAAAAAACACAATGAAGATGACAGCAGTGATGTTAAATATGCTAAATGCATATATAAAATAGAAAAAAATATATATCACAGGATTTTTTCCTCATTTTACTTCGTTAATTTGGCTACAGACTCAAAATGTGAGGCCTCTTTTTAAAAATACATTTTCTAGTAGTTCCTACCTATAGTCATAATGAATCAAGGATTATTGCAGCTTTTATGATCTACCTAGCGTATTTAATTTAGAAGGCTCTAATTCATCTCACATTTCTATAGACAGGATATTAGAAAATGAAGATTTTTTTTCTCCTTCCCAACTTTATGTCATTTAACAAGACTTTATTCAGGGCTAATACAACTGCATTCTGGTTCTTGAGTTTAACATTTCACACAAGTCTGTTCTATCCCGATTAAACTTTCTTGTCATGTATACCATCTGCCTGCCTTTGTGCTCTGTCTTGCAACCGAGATAGATAGAACCAACTTTAATTATACATGAATTCTTTGCATTTTATCACCTCAACAGAATTTGAAATGGAGATAGCAGGTAATAAGAAGCTAATTGAAATTACGATGTTAAAAAATGAAGTTTTACTTTTTTTTTCAGTTCCAGCATTATATAATGTGAGGAAAAAATAACTGAATTACTTTTGTATCTTCATTGCTTTTCTGTTTTTGAAAACATTTAGGTGTCTGTTTCTGGTCAAAGCAGAAATTTCACATGCATATTTGGTTTGTAAGGGTTTATGCCACTTATAACATGTTACAGTCTGTGCTTCTTTTTTGACCTTTCCTTCTGCCCTTTGTTTTCCTCTTCCCTTTCCTTCTCTTCTTTAAAAGCCATAGGATTTCTTTTCAAAAACAGGAAAACATTCTAAAGTTGAAATCCAGCAAATTAAATGTACCAATTCTAATAAGTGCTATACAAGATTTTCTAGCAAAATCTTATTAACCTAAAATAATGCTTTAAAATCCATTCTATGAACAATTTGTTTATAATGTTCAACATTTGTTTTTTTCCCATGTTATCCTTATCTTATATACTATTTCCCAAATGCAAACACATGGTTCTCATAATGGTTCAGTCTTTTGCAGAACACTACAGAAGAACGTAATCGTGACTATTGGGCCAGACATTCCTAAAAGAATTGTCTTCACCATATCCTGAATGCCCAGTATACAAAAACACATTCAATCTGTAAGTGATTACTAGACATTGTTGCAAGCAAGAGAAGAAAAAAAGATTATATTTACTTATCTTCATATTCCCACTTCCCTGACACGGTCATCATTACGTCAATAATTCTCTGAGGAGGATGAGTGCAGTTGGCTGATGATATTTTTGGGAAGAACGGCCCTGAAGTTTGTGCTGTTGGGTGGATAACCACCAGCTACTGTCAGCGCCAAGCACACAGAAATACAGTCTATTGAAAAGGGGTGATGGGTACAAGATGAAACACAGGAAGTTCCATCTCCCTATGAGGAAGAACTTCTTTACTATGAGGATGACAGAGCCCTGGCACAGGCTGCCCAGAGAGGTTGTGGAGTCTCCTTCTCTGGAGATCTTCCACACCCACCTGGATGCCACCCTGTGCCCTGTGCTCTAGGTGTCCCTGCTGGAGCAGGGAGGCTGGAGTAGATCCTCCCTAGAAGTCCCTTCCAACTCCAACTGTTTGGTGATTCTGTGTGTGTGTGTGAATGAGGTGGCACGGACTCAGCCTCTCAGCCCCAGTGAGTTTAGACAGACATTTGAAGCTGAGCAGGAGTCTAGTGCCACCAGCAGTCCTGCACCCTTTGGCTGAAGCTTCCAAATCAGGGCTCTAGAGAAGTGGCCTTCAGTTATAGATCCCAGATCCAGGGCTTTCTGGAAGAGCATTGAGACAACCGGTGCTCTCAAAGGCGCTAGGCTTTTTCTGGTGATTTCAATGACATCTAGCAGAGTACATTAGTGTATTGTATTCAGTATTAGTTCTGCATATTCACTAGGATCTCACAGTATTTCAGAGCTATACTGTGATTAAATGCTTCTCTCTTTTGGAATACTTTTGTATCCATTATTGGGCCCTACAGCTCCTGTTACTTGCAGTGTGACACCTGTTTTAGAAAGAAAGAATTTTTCCAGTGTGTTAGTCATACTTTCACATTTTCCTTTTCTAGCTAATACTTTTTTTTTTTTCTGTGTCTTATGGTTGAATTTTATACATTACACTGAAAGAGCTAGGCAATATATTTGTCCATGGAAAGATGTGTAGGTGATTCTCAAAGTAAATAAATTTTGTAGTTCATGGTAGATGTATGTTGAAGGAACTCAAGATTAGCTATGGTAGGCTGATTCTTAGCCAGTTATGGGTGTAGTTTGTGGTGGAAAAGTGAATAAAAAGTACCATGAATTTAAGAAAGTCCACCAAGTGTTGAACAGATTGGTCATAACTGGTTAGTCTCACATCTTCAGCCATCTCTTTGTACCAACTCATCTGCTTTTTGTAAAATGTTACTTGGATATGAAAGTGGGATGTTGCCCATAGCTACAAATTTTGGGTGTTTCTTGTTTGTTTGTTTGTTTTGTTGTTGTTTGTTTGGTTGGTTTTGGTGTTTTTGGTTTGTTTGTTTTCTAACTAGACTAGAAGGAAAAGGAAAAGTTTGAACTGTATGTAGTTTAAAAGAAGTATCTGCCTAGATTTTTGAATTCTTAAAACTTTGTTAAGAAGTCTGGATTTGCCTGTTAATTGAAACAAGTGGTTACAGAAGATCTGCTTTTTACTGGGAGGAAAATATGATAATTTCATGCTAGTTTTGTAAGCAGGGAGGAGTAGGAGGTAGAAACAGGGAAAGTAACAACAATTACCCTTTTATGTTCATCTTATCCAGCATCTGCTTTCTTTTATTTGTTTAAAACTACAGTATTTATACATTGCATTAAAATATCTATGTATGTGTATATAATATGCATGATATATACATAAGTATATATACACTTATAAGTATACATGCATACATATACATGTATATAGTGTTGGCTGTATAAATAGATACCATACAAAACAATGCTGAGCATTATAGCTTTCACTTGTTAGAATTATGCAAAGCAACCTTGATATTATTGGAGTTTGAGAAATTACCACATGATTTGCATTCATTTTGTTGCACTATCATTTGTAATGTTCACCCAGGAGAAATGGGAAAGAAAACGATAATCTAACCAACTGTACTCCTATTCAGTTTAACATTTAGCAACATCAGGTTCACTGAATGTAAAGACACTTGAATCGCTTTCCTAAATTCAGTTATGTTGTGCTAACAGTGTTGTTCTATGAATGTTTTGATAAAATCTGAAAGCAGTCATGTCTGAATTTACCAAAATAATTCCTACAACATGTTGAAAAAACGAATTTTAATTTAAGCAGAGTTGAGCTATTTCTGAAGTGATTAATATGTTTCAGAGATAATCGAGAAACTGTTTGGAGAAAAGAGAACTCTCCTCAACTTTTACTGAAAATTTGAATCAATAATGAATGTCAATCATCTCCCTTGAGATTTAAAATGGGTTGCTTAGTTCTGTCTTTAGCTTTTGCATCTTTATAATTCCTGAATCTGGAATCAATAGATCTCTGGGAATGGTTATTCTAATTGTTCTTTTGCCAGACACAGATGGAAAGCAGAGGATTTAAAAGTACCCAGTGAAACTTCATTCATTTGACATGTCCAGGGCAATTTTTCAGAAGTAGGAGATGGTATTCTTCAAGTCAAGGAGCAGCTGTGGTGAAGAAGACTGTTGCTACCTATTTCAGGAAAACTGCAGTCATCACCCTTGTTACTTGATGAAGCTTGAGGAAGAAAAACAAAATATCGCTTCATTTTAAACAAGTGTTCTGTTTTCTCACTTTGTACAAATGGCACTAATTTCTCTGCCATTCATTATGACAAGCATTAAGAATATTAGAATTGTCCCTTACTGACCAATGAATCTTTCGTTGCTTTGTAGTGTATTTTCATTTTGACATTTTTAAACTCACCCAATTTCATTTGGTTTTGCCTCTACTTTGCATAAATGGCTGGGTAGGTCTATAAGGCTCAGGAAGCAGGAGCTGTTACCTGAATTTTAGCCCCAGTGCAGAGATGCTAAGAAGAGCTAACAAGGCTTGGACATGTGGACCTCCTGTCCTGGTATGTTGCCAGTGCAGTATTGCAAATTCCTCTGATCCCTTTGCCCATGGCGGGACACGAGAGAGAACCTGCAGCTCTGTGCAGCAACCCTGCTTTGCAATGTGATGCAGACGTATGCCTGCATTGGAGAAAATATCATATAAATGCTGAAAAGTCTAATACCTAAGCAGTATATACAATCTTTTGCATTTGAAATAATTTTGCAGGAATTAATTTCAAGGAATATCGAAACAAGTAACTGTGGTGTGGTTCCAGACACCCACTGACAAGTGTAGAGTCAACCCAGGAAAATAATGTCTTTGGAAACACTCTGCCAGACTCTGCCAGCCTGACTGTAAAGGCTTTGGTATCAGTTGTTCTGATTAACTGTTTGAATGCAGTCATAGCCAGAGGAGGGCTTGGGAACAGTGCAGGAGACTCAGACTCTCTATACTATTGAAAAAAGCGGTGGCATCACAGCAACATTAAGCAAAAAACCCTGATATATCTTGTTTTCCTCATCTTCTTGCAAATTATAGTAACACATGGCCAGTAAAATGATTCTTCAAGTACAATTGAGCTTCTGCTCTTCAAGCTATTCAAAGACATACTGGGTTTTTTTTTCATCACTTGTATTGCTCTCAGAACTTTGTATGAGACAGATGTTAAGCTGTGTTAAAACTAAAATGCAACAAAAAGTTAAATCAATAATGACCATTCAAACTAACAGAAAAATCAAACAGTAAAATGAAGGATGTGGAAAAGTTATTTAGATCAATATTTTGAATCCTGTTTAAATTGCCAATGATAGGACAAAGTGTTTAAAGGGTCTCCATTTGTATCTGAGTGACTGAGGCCAGGGACAGTTGCCAGTATTGGTGTTGTTTTGGGATGAAAAAATACGTCTCTTTGGTATGAGTAAGGCAAGAAGGCAAGACCATGGTTTGTGTTGATGGACAATGATAAGTGAAGATCCTGTTACAGCAGAATATCTGGACTTAATAATTGCTCCTCTTTAAAGATGGGGCATCATGCGCTGGGCACCATTAGACTCTAATACATCAAATATTTTACCTGCTTCTGCAGTGCTTTCAACATCGCTTAGTATTGCAATTAGAAACCAGACTACAAAGACCCTAGAAAATTTAAAAAATCCCTGAGATGACTGTCCTCTAGAAATGATTATTAACGTATGTGAAATAAGTGTCGGCTTATCTTTTAGTAGCTTTTTCAGGAAGTAGCCATCATCTTAATTGGCTCTAATTTATGCACTTATTGTTGGTAAATTCAGGAGATGAAAATCGAGAGACCACCACAAGATCTGCTGAATCTGTGTCCCATATGTGATGATGTCTGCAGATATATGCTTGCCCATTCAGTATCTCTGCTGTATATGTAGACATAAGGATTTGGCTTTTAAAAAGAGTTAGCTCTAGGACTAGCAGGAACACAGCAGTGGTATTGAGACTGTATCTGCTCCATGGCATCAAATGAATCCTAATGGTAACAGAAATGATAAATGAAGAGAAAGCAGCAGGAGAAATGCAGTTCCTCTCATGAAGAAAATCTTTCAAAGAAATTTTCTGGAGTGTTAAACAGCTCAAGTCACTGGAGAAGAGCTAACTACACAGATATTTAGAAAAAGCCATTTCCGGTCAGTGCTGCTTCAAGAAAAATCTGAATTATCCAGAAACAAGATTATCAAGATTATAAGATATGTTTTAATGAGGTTTCTGAGTTTGAAAATACCAGAAAAAATGAGGAAAAACATAAAAATGGTAGGAGAACAAGGGAAATAAACAGGGAGACTGAGAGAAGGTCTGGTCAGAAGAATGACATCTAGGGTAATTTTTACTTATTTATATGGAAAATCCACAATTACTGTAGGTAATCTGCAGCCTGACACTTAGTGTTTGTGGGTGTGTGTGTATAGAAATATAATGATGTTTAGTCAATACATGACACTTCAGCCTTTTGATATCTTAGCCAAGATGATTCTTCATTCCAGGGACCAGATCCTAGGTAGAGGCAAATCAGAGCAGCTTGACTGGATTCCAAGAAAATCCATGACTTTGGACTTCCGAGAAGCTGTTCCACCCCTCACTAGACCACCTGTATTGTGTTTTTTTTTTTTTTTCTGGTTAGTGTCTTGTTTTTGTTGGTCAGATGTAATGATTTTTGACTAGCTTTTAGGCCCTTGCCTTTGAGTACTTCCTTTCTCTTTCCATACCTTGCAGATATTAATAACCACATAGCAAGATTTTGAGTATAATGTTGAGGGGAGTGTAAATGAGGCTATAGTATCTTGTCAGCTATAGGAATTGGCACTTCACAAATTATCTTTTGATGAATAGGTTGCATTTAGACTGCCCAGGACATCTTGCCTGGCCGTGTAGTGTTGGGGCAGCAAGCAGCTTCTCGTTTTTTCACAGTCGATATGGTGCCATTTCCTGAGGAGTTTGACATCGGTAAGAGACTGTGCAACGAGATGGAGGTTCCGATAAAGCTCCTCAATAATGTAAGATGCCTAGGGCTACTTCCAGGTGGAGTGGAGAAGTACGTGAGGTAAAGACGGCAGTGCTGAGGCAAGGTAGCCGTGTAGCTCTGCTGGTTTTGTCTGCATTTCGGGCCGCTGTGACTTGACAAGCTGTGGGTGTAGGATTTTGCTGCCGAGCCAACGACCGGAGCCCGCATAACAAACTTGTATCCTCAGTCCTGCTGGTAGCTATGGAGACTGGGAAAGGAAAGAACCATCTTCAAGGGCTTCTGAGGAGCAGCAGGGTCATAGTTTGAGGAAAAGGCCAAGCAACTCGGCACTCAATAAACTGGAGCAGGAAACCGCAGCATGACTCATTTCTAATGTGTAATGTATCATCAGAGTTCTCTTGTTACAGTTCACTGGTGGAAATCAAGTTCATCTTTCTCTGGCTTTCAGGAAACGGCTGAGAGAAAATTCCTTTAGGGAAGCCACAGCTCCAGTGCTGGGCACTGTGCAAGCAGAAAGGCAGCATCAATACCTGGCTGCTGCTGCGTGCAAACCTCTGCTTTGCAGGATCTTACCCCTAGACGAAGGATCAGGTGCTCTGCAAAGCCCCTTTGGCCTGGCTAGGACGTCCGTAGCTGGGGGTCGGCAGGCTTGGCGAGGGACTGGCAGTGTCCAGGGCTTCATGGGTCAACTCCTTTCCTCATACTCTCTTGCTAGTGATTTTTGTTTCTAACAGCCATGTGAACAGCAGGCAAACCAACTCTGATAATGAAAATCAGCTAAAACAACAAAGTCTGTTTTTGTTTTCTTTGGAAAAAAAGATTAGCAGTTGAACCAAGTCTTGAATGGGAACCAAATTAGATTCCATTCCTATGCTAATTTAATAAGTATTTTTGAGGGACAGTGATACAGGACTGTTAGTGGAGTTCACAGCAAAAACAAGTGATTCTGTTTCCAAGTTCCCTGCAGGAATCTAGGTCAGGGGAAAAAAAAAGCACCAGGGATGTAGTGACACTGCCCAATGACCATTGGGAGAGCTAAGGAAGGGTGCAGGAACACAGGCCTTGGCCATGCTGACCTCCACTCAGCTTGCTTTTCTGTTCCGAATCAAAAATGCCCACAATAGAAGATTCCCATCCTGAAATATTAAACTGCGATCCCATGAGCTACAGAATGTGTTTTGAATCTGGTTTTGTTTTCACAAAACCCACATTATAATATCTTGGCGTGGTACTGAGCACCATCAATTGTGTAAAATTCTCTTGCTGTGCTTTCTATCATTAATAATACATCCTGAGATGGGAGGGAGAGCATAGTCTTGCAATGCTAGCTGACAAGAGAGCTGAAAATGCTACTTTTGTTCCAAATAGGATGACAAAAATAAGAAGAAACTTTTCATACCATAGGTGGCTGATTCAAAGCAGAATTGAGAGCATCTGAAATTCATGTAACTGCACTAGGTTGGAGGAAATCAAGACTGAATTGAGAACTGAAAAAAAAAAAGAAAAAAAATCTTGGAATCACTTACATTTCTGCAGAACTGAGTTTAGCCTTGAAATATCAACAAGCATTATGCATCCATAAATTAAGCTTGAACAAATCGGAGTACTCATTCTTTTGTCCTTTTTTCTTGTTTTTGAAGACTTTTTTCTTCCTGTCTCCCTAAAATACTAATGTTAACCTTGTCTGAATTTTATGTATAATTATTCTTAGAAATGCTATTGTTCTTTTAGATGTTGTTTTAGAGAGTAGTGTCTATTAAAATGACCTGTCTTTCTGGAGGTTAGTCAAGAACTCTAAACTAAGCAAAAAATGGGCCCCAAATTTCAAGATTTCCATATCAATCAGTGCTTTTCCTTCTCAAATCTTGTGAGGATGTAGCATTACACTTTTGTTCTATCTTTCTGAAGTTTTTTTTTTGCTATTGACCAAATTAAGTGTTTGGTTATTCTTGTTCTGCTTTTCTTTTGTTGAGGAGAGTTCAGGTAGATTTGGGAGGCCAGGGCTGCTATTTTTGATGTTGTTGAAACAGAGTTGAGGCAATTGCCTTCTTTTCAAATGGATTCTAGGTCTGCCCTCTTGCAAGTCTCTTCATAGTTGGGAAGTCCAACAACCTGGTTTGAACATAACTAAGGATATGTTGTTCTTTCACCTCTAACCTGGAGAACAGTTTGATGTAAGAACAAACTCATGATCAAAAGAATTCAAGAATGTAAAGACTCCAAGACAGAGAAACTCTGAGGTTCTGAAATAGTCTTCCTAAACAAACACTTACTAGCACTTAGATTCCTCTTCCTTCTTCCTTTCTTTCTCTTTTTCTTTCTTTCTTTCTTTCTTTCTTTGGTGGTTGGAAGCCTTCTTCCCAGTCAGTTATTGGGGTAGATCTTAACGGGGTGACCCTTCCATTTGATTTCCATGTGACTTACGCAATGTGTCTTCAACCTGAGGGCCTCCCTGGCAGGATAAACTGACCATGGTTAGACACAGTATGCCTTCTCAACAGTTCTGTCTTTTGTGATGTTCAGATAAAAATCTGGGGCAGAATGCCTTCCCTCCTCCTTCATCTGCTAGCACCCAAACTGTCAGGCTTCATTTTTGCAAGTAGTGAGGAGAGGATGCTCTTAAGAAGGAGATCAGAATAATGCTCTGTGCTCCCTTGTTGTGTGTTCGGATTTGCCAGAATTAATTGGTATCTGGCAAATGATGTGTGTTGCTGGTGGGGTGCACTGCCCAGCATTTGCTACCTCCCAACACAGAGACACTTCCCTCAACCTCTCTAGTTTAATCAGCTCCCACCTTTGGGCACCATTTCAGCTTTTCAGAAAAGCTAAACTGCAAACGAAGTGGACTCAATCTGTATTTGGCAGAGGATGGATTTATTGAATAAATCTTCTTCCTTTTAAATATAAAAGAAGTATCGAATGATCTAGATCAGTTTCTTCAATTCTCTTGACTGTTCATTGGAAATTTACTGCCTCTGCAGAATTTCCATATTTAGAAGATGAACCCTCCAAATCATAGTTTCCTTCTAAGCATTGAATTCTGCTCCTTAGTTTTGTCTGATACTACAGTAAAAAAGCTCACTACTGACGTCCTGAAATCTTTGTCCCTTTCTCACCTTTCTCTGCATCCTACTGCCTTTTAAATGTGCCTCTTCAGACACTTTGTCCTAGTCTCAAAAGTGTATTACAGGGGAGACATTTTCTGTGATAGGTTCTCACAGCACCCATTTTTGTGTGTATTGCCTTGCCCTGGCATGTAAATTTGCTGAGTTATTATGTATTTGTTCCATGGTTCCTCTAGGATATGCCTTTGGGCAGACTATTATATGTTGAAAGGTCTCTAGATAATTGTTTAGATGTCTAGATGATTCAGAGCTAGATATTGGAACAAGCTCTGTAGAGGGCCATTGAGATAATTAAGGGCCAGAGCACATGACATACAAGTAGATGGTTGAAGAAAGGGGTTTCTTGAATTTCATGAAGACTAAGGGCAGAACCTGATCTAGCTTTGAAGTTGGATCCAATTCTGTAAGTGCCCCTGAATGGATTAATCCAGATGATCTCCCAACGTCCCTTCCAACGTGAATGATTCTGTGTTTCTATGATTAAACAAACTGTTAGAAATCGCAAACTATGCATGAACAGACCACCTCTTCCATGTCAATATTTTATCATGGAGCTTCCTATTTTAAAGTTTAGGAGAATTCAGGATTTTCACATATTCCTTTGAATGTGACCCTAAACCATTAAAACTAATTCGCATTTTACTTTCTTCCTTCTTTGCTTGCACATTCTCACAAGGATATATTTTGCTCAGTTCCGGGTCTGCACTTCTTTAACTGGCCACTGCTGAACTGCTAACAACTGTGGGCTCTTCAGTGCCAGCCTGTGTCCGATTTTGTATCGTCCCATGCCTGTGCTCCTCCAGCCTGCATCCTGCATCTCCAGCTCACCAGGTGTCTGCTGTTGTGTCCGGCCTGCATGTCTTTGCACCTCCTCGTTGTGTTAGAGCGATAAATATCTCCTTCTACATAGAATAGCTGCTTGTTAGTGCTATCTATATAAAACTATGGTTGCACTACACGAAGATAAACAAGAGTAAAACAAATTAGGCATTGAGACCTGGTCAAATAAAGAACTTGCTGTCATACGTAAACCTAGTAAAGAAAAGATTCTTCTTTACCAGCAAGTAAGGAATAGTTCAGATAAAGGAAGCCTGACAAGCATGTCCTGAGGCCTTGGGAACTCAGTACAAAGCTTATGGCAGTTACTATCAATGGCATATTACAGGGTTATATTTTCCAAGACCTTAAAAGACAGAAACAGAGTGAGGTGAACACCTGAGAGATCCCCTTTGAAACACATCTGCTTGGTAATTCCCATCCAGGTTTACAGGACAGTGTGTCTGATGGTGTTTCCTTCACTAGGCATCTTTAAGCCTCCCCCCAGGGTTAAAAAGCTTATTAAATTCATTGTTCTCTGTTCAGAGAGCTCCTTGGCTGAATCTTTTTAAAATCCTGATTTCAAGTAATCGAGACCTACTGTTTTCACACATCTAATTTTAGCAGCTCCTGTTTGAGAGATGGCTGTTGTGTATCACATTCTGTATTTTCATTTATTTTGCACCCCAAAAAGAACAAAAAAATGTTTGCAATTGATGCTCCAGGCTTCCAGGTGTAGCAGGGGCAAATCTGGAGACTAACACCCTTGAAAAGGCCAAACTTACCATCCCCATGTCTTTAATTATTTACTTGTGGAGTAAGCTAACTGTCCAAAAGCAGTAGACAGATTGCTCTCTAATGTGATTTGTTAATAGACTGCATACTTAGGGATTTATTATGAAGTTAGTCTGGGAGAATGACAAGATTGAAGCTGAGAGTAGAGAAGGTGGAGGGTGGAAACTGAGTTTAGAAGATTGCACTGTCATTAGATGTTACCTATTCTTAATGTTAAACTCTGTAAGAAGCTATGCAGATCCTCCCTCCCTGATTTTGAAGCCCAGTTTTGGCAAGTGTGTAAAATGAATCTTTATTTTGTTTTTCAGATATACTGAGCCCCTAGGAAATCTATTCCAAGAAAGCAAGCATTTAGGAGACTATGAGGCTGAAATTAAAATTTATTCTGGTTAAGTCTACAGAAGTGAATGGTCATAAAAGCCAGTGCTGTTAAAAAGAAGAAGTTTTCTAGGTGGCAAAAAGCTTTCAGAAGGGATAAACATTATTAAAAGCAGAACATGAAAACCTGGAACTGTGGACATAAAAACCAGGACAGGATATTTTGATAAGACCACACAAACTTGTCAATAAGCTTATTTATGAGTCAATTAGAATCTCTTAATCTGCTTCCTGAATGAGAGTAAAGCCTTTAAAAGCATATTTTTATTCTCTAAGAATATGCATAACTAACTTCTAAAAAGTAAAAGTTGAGAATATGCTATTCTCTGTCTGTGATTTACATTATACTATCATGGATTATTAGTGACTTTGAAGTGTTAGGTACCGTATTCATTTGGTAGTTTTGTTTTTGGAGATGGAATCAGTCCATTTGTTTGATTTAGTCTTATCAATTGTTTCTTTATATTTTCCTCTGGATAGACTTTTACCAACTCATGTTATTTGACTGTTTCATATAATTATGCTTGTTGAATATCCCTTTGATATGTTTTCCAGAGATTGTGTTATGTTTTAGTTCTTAAGATTTCAGTGAATTACCAAGGGAGCTGAAATCATTAAAGTCTATCCAGAGCCTTTCATCTAGCACCAAATAGTTGTTGATTTGGATTAATGTGTCCAAGTTTTGTTCTTGTTTATATTTGTGCAACTTTGCTGAAGTTGATGTGGTTGTGCCAGTATAATTAAGGAGAGCATTTGCCCAAAGAGCGTTTTTAAAAACAGAGCAGTGATCTGACCTGTAACAGCAGATTTTGTTCTTATTGCAGATAAAATTATCTATGGAGGCTAACTTCTATGTAAAAAAAAGGCTGAAAATAAGCCGATATTCTAGAAGACTCCTGTATAGAAATTGTTGTACAATGTGTATAAAGTTTGGAGAGATGGAAACTTTCAGACTTGCTTATAATTGGGTTAAATCCATGTTCACAAAATACTTGCTAATCTACACCAGAATGCAACAGAGGGCTACAATCTAGTGCAAAATTATGAACTTTCTGACTTGATCGTGTAGCATAGAAGCACTGTAGTCTTAAAACTCACTGTCTTTCCCTTTGCAAACTTGGAATCTGTAGCACATGGGGCAAGAAAGTAACTTTGTTGTTTTGGGGACTTAACTCCAGATTATACCATGTGCCACATTCAGATAGGTTGTCCAGTTTTTACATAACTTCTTCCAGTTTTTGCCATGTGACCTTAAAATTCCACATTTGCTAGAAAAACAAATACGTTTTCTTAAACTTCAAAGCAGACATTTGTGCCAATAAATAGCATTCATCTTGCACTGACATGCATAAATCAAATTGGTTTGTAATTTGCCTCTGATTTTGGCTTTTAGCAGACAACAAAGTCCTCTTTTACAGAGGCTGAGGTTATCCTCTTGCATTTTTCCTTGCCTTACTGTAGTGTTGCAATAAGCAATCTTACCACTATTGTTAATGTGGCCTTATAATGCTTCAGATCTATGACAAATGCAACTGTAATTGAATATACTGTTGCAGTTAATGGATTTACTACTGATTACAACAGTAAACAAAGTTTGGCTTTTAAGTAAGGAAGGGTATTTTGAGTGTTTTGGTGAAGTTGGCTTTTATCCTTATTGTACCAACAAGTGTCAGATACATTTTCTGTCTTTTCCACTGCAAGACCTAAAATCCTTGATTCACTTTTTTAATAAAAGAGTGACCATTGTTGTTGAAACTGGTTGACTGGTTCTTTCTCCTGAATCAAAAAAAAAAAAAAAAAGTATTAAAAGAGGGTTCTCTCTATTTATTTATTAATTCAGATTGATTTATTTTAGGTAAATATTCTTGGTATGTACCAAGATCTCTGGAATTTGGCCTTGGCCTGACTTTTAAAATCCAGGGAGCACCTGGAAGTCACATTCTGGCCTTCCCAAAGAAGACATTGTGAATGCTGTTCAGAGTTCACAGAAGGTTTAAAACACTCTTGCAAGGGTTGTTTCTTCCCCTAAGAAATTTTCTGAGCAACCATTTCAGGAAGTTGTTTGCATGTGCTCCCTCTTTTCCCAGGTTCAGTACCCAGAATGCTAGTATTTTTTCCAGTGTGCTCTGTAAGAGCACCCCTAAAAGACTTCATTTTTTTCAGGGAGAAGCTACAGTATTAGTAAAGAGGCATAATGAAGGGACATTAGGCAAGAGCAAGCAGCCGGAGCCTTTGTAGGAGTGCGCGTAGGCACTGGGAGATTGCTCCAGCAAACTCGATGGAAACATACAAGAGAAAATAATAGTTTACCAGCATAATACATGATATTTGAAAAAGCTATGGCATGTATTACCATCACCTCTTTAATACTATACTCTGTAAGGGACGTATAGACAGAGGGGAACCTGGCTATCAAGCTTCGGTGCCTCTGTCATTGCCGTGTAACTTGCTTTCATCATCTGCCGCTTGCTGATCAGAAGATGGATTTCCTCTGACAGAAGCAGGAAATACCATTGCCAAACGTACCTGTGCTCAGTCCTGGATGCCTTGGCTCCCAGAGCTCCCATTGCTTCTGGAGAAATTCCAGACACTAGAACTTCCTAGACAAAGCCAAAAATATTGCCTAAAGCATGCTGGAATCATCTGATAAAGCATCACATGACATTTTCTCATATTCCATTTGTTTTTATGTTTGGCTTAGAGAGTGGATGGATGTGTGGGATATCCCATGTTCTTAGCCGTGTTCTTATTTTTTTTAAAATAAATAAAATGAGGATTCTTGGGTAGCAGAAGGGTACATGTGACTGATTTATAGGTTGCTTGAGCTGTAGTCTTTGCAACTGGGAGGTTTGCTTCTGCTAAACTGTCCTATTGTTTGCAATTCCAGAAGCTAGTATAACTAACTTTTTTTTTTTGCAAGATGTCTCGTCATTTTACATGTTCTTTATTTTTTATGGCTTTTTCGCTTTTTATTTAAACTGAAATGAGTCTGTTTATGAGTTGAGAGTAAGTTTTAATGGCTGTATAAAGACAGCCCCTGGCGTGTTAGCTGGAGTGGCCACTCCCTTCCTTCCCATAAACAGGAGCCGTTTTATAAATGGAAACCCTTTTGCCTACTGCTTGAACAGTACCTTTGAAAGCCTTTGCTTTTTAAGACATTTATATGGACCAAGTGTTCCTGAAATCAGTGAGAATTTGCTCCTTTAAAGCTTCTGATGATTGGCTTTTTTTGAATGATAGCTTCCCTGTAGAGCTGGGAATAATGTGGTATTTCAGCTCGAGAGAATAACAAGGTTATTGTGTTGGGCCACTAACCAGTTGTGAAAGAAATGCAAGAAATTCAGTTTCAGATGTGAGGCCTGATCATCAATGAATTTATGGACCATCTATGTTCAAGCATATGAAAGGGAAAAGATAAATTCTGTTGTGGTGTGAGATGTCACATTACAATTTGTCATAATACAGCAGGCTGAGGAAAAGATCCATTCATAAAAATCTTTCATTTTAATATGAATCCTTTGATATGAAGACATAGAGAAGCAAACATACAGCAGTTATATTCCTAGTGGATTTCAGAGATCCCAGGGGGCTAAAAAGTTGAACGTGTGTTTTCCGTTAAATCTTCACTGAGCACTCCAATAAATTGAAACTTTAAGCGAGCTAGTGAAAAAATGAAAATCGGAATGAGGAAATTAGGAGAATAAGGAAAAGGAGTTTGAATGTGTGATATCAGCTATTCTGAGCCACAAGAATTTTAATTACTGTAAAAGCATAAAGACTTCCTATTTGGAAGGCATGTAAGAGAAGATTCATTTAGTTATGCTTACCTGAGGTAGTTCTGCAGTTAAAACTGCCATGTACAACACCAGGAATCAGGAATTTTAAGTCCCTGTGTTTTGGCCAATGGCTGATTTTTTCTCCTCTTTAAATGATGGGAATTTTCCCATTGACTCAAAGCAGAAACTCAGATTCAAAGCAGAATCAGTCTTGCACCTTCAGGTACCTGCTGATATTTTGGTCGTGATGCTGTCAGTTCTGTTTATGGGTTTTTCGATATAGTTTTCACATCTCAAAAATTAAAATGCACTGATACTTGAATTTGAAGGTAGTCTAATTTGGCTGTTCCATTCCTAATTAGCTGGTTACTGGCTGTTATATTCACTGGTGCTGGGATATTCCTATACCTCAATCCAATATGTTATGTAACACGTCTACCTGTAGGTACAGAAAGGGTAAACATTTGAATTCTGATGCTCTGTGGGTGTTAATCACAAAGTGATTTATTGGGGTTTTTTGATCCACAAGAAGTTAAACTGTTATTGCAAGTCTCAGGACTCTGTGGAATCTTTGTAGCATCTTCAGACAGTGAAAACACTTGTCACTTAATGTGGGTAAAAAGTCTGTCCAGAATAGTTTTTTGCATAAGTTTGAGATGACTTGGATTCTGTAATGGAAAAGCATGGCCTCTTCTGAACTCTTGTTATTGAACTCCAGGATATAATTTCAAAAAAAAAATTATGAATACCATTTGTCTAATTAAAACCTTATTCCTTAACTAAATTAGGTTGCTTTCATTGTTATTTTCAGATCCTTTACTTGAAAATGAATCTTACTTCTCTAGGAAGTGGAGATCAGTTTTTAATTCATGTTGCCCTTATTGTGTTTATCATGATTTGGCTGTTGTGGTTTATGGAAAGGATTGGTGCATAACTAGCAGTAAAAAATCTGAGCATATTTAGTGAAACACTTACTTTATTATTATTTTTTTTATTTTCCCATGGCCACTCTATTCAATTATCATTCTTACGTACTTCTGAAAGATGTAAATTCCCTAAGCAATATCACATAAAATCTCTGTGGTATCTTGACTATTTCCTATTCTCATGCCACAAGCTTTTTTTCAAGTTGAATTTCATGTGGAGTGCGCACAATAAGAAAAGGTCTCTGCTTGTAAAAGATGCTGTAATAGAAATGTACAAAGAATTGATATAGGAAGTAATTTTTATTTAACAAAATATTTAAGAATATAGAATTTAATACAATTAACTTCCATGATGAATAGTGCTAAAAGTATCTTATAAAACTTGTTAAGCAGCCAGTATCACATTACCTTCATGTTAATCTATGATTTTACATAAAAATTTCCAAACACTGAGTTATTTATTTAAACTAACATATAATAGACAATATAAGAAATATATGCTTTTTAATACGATACTAACTGAGTTTTAATTCCTTGTCAGAATAGCCAGGCGGTTCATTTAGATCTTACAGAATAAGGTTCTTCAAACTTGTATTCCTGTGTGTCTTCTAGCATGCCTAAGTAGAACTGTAGTTCTTTTAAATGAGAAATTACTTAATAATCAAATTAAAATTGCTCTAAAAACTTGTGTTACTCATGACGAGACAGTAAGACTTTGCCTCCCCCTGCTTCAACCTGTCTCTGTAACAATGTTGAGCATGAGATGGATAGATTTGCCATTGGCATCAGAGGTCTAATTGGTTCTGCACTGTGCATCACTGTGGTATTTCTGGCTGTGAGCTAACATCAGAATTTATTCCTACTCTTGTAGTCTATTTATTCTTTTCAACAGAGGTGCAAAACCCAGAAGAATTTGTTTCTGACAATAGACCCCAGTCAATCTCACTATAAAATACACTTTTCAACATCATGCAGAAAAATTTGCCCTAACGCACAGCTCAAGCTAATTGAAACACTGGATGTTCATATTCAATATTTGAGGTTTTTTTCCTACTGTGCTATTGACTTTTTACATACTTGAGGGAAGAATATAGACTGGAATGCTGCAGATCCACTCAAATATGAAAGAATAGCGGAATGCAAGAACAGCAAAAAAAAAAAAAAGCACACATCAATTTATTTAGCAATTGTAATTTCTATGTGGGTGTACCAAAGCATAGGGTCCTAGAAAAAGGAAAACTGTTTCAACTTAAACACTGTTTAAATATTGTCAGAATGGGTTTTAAAGTTGGGAAATACAATGATCCTCCATGACACTTGGAGTTTATAGTACTTTCAGCTAAAATTATGTCATCAGTTATGGTATACTATCCATGATACACAGTGAAATGCATCGTGGGTTTCTGTAAGAATGAAACAATTCAAATAATATTAAGACTTCCCAGTGGATACCATCTTTTTAGATGTGCCTCCTTTGATTTCAGTCCCCTCAATAAAAGGACATTTATTTTCATTGCATACTAGCCAGCGCACTGTTGCCAATAAACAAATAATCCCCTCAGGTAAAAATGATATCCTTTCCAGAGCATTTGTTTGACTCAACAGATGTGGAATGGGTGGATCTAATTTATCAATTGCAGAATGAAGTCTGTTAGCTGAGAACTTCATTGGTTTCATGGCAAACACTGACTCAGAAGCTCTATAGGAAAGCAAAAGGCACATTTTCTTGTTATGCATTTCAATTTATAATCTTTTTGGTTTCTGAAATAGCAGCAAATGCACAGATTACCTATATGTATCAGAAATGCTTTTTCCACTAACATGATTTGTTCTCATTCCAGCTGCCTGAAAAGTAAAAGTGTGGACAGGATCCATCTCTTTGGTCTGTGTTGGTGCAATGTCTGACACAGTGGCACCTCGACTGGTGTCTGACAGCAGTAGGCAATCCTGCAAGACAAACACAGAATTTGGCTGGTTGTGTAGAGAGCACTAACAGACTTTGCAAAAAGAACCAGTAAGCCCTGTGAATGTCATTTAAAGTCTGGCTATTTAGCACCTGTGGTAGTTAAACTTCCTAGGGTAAGTTTGGCATTTCTCATTCTAAATATAGGGAATAGCAGGAATACCAAGGCAAAGGTAAATACACCTTTTCAATAAAAGTCCATTTCATGACCATTTTTACTTGTGAGTTTTCCTGCAGATGTATAAGACTACCAAACTGTATATAGTATCATCAATATGCTTTAATTAGGGAAAAACTGTATTTTATCCCAAGAATGCCAAGCACACTCCCAGAATTGTTCAGCTACCACAGCAAAAACATATTATATGACCTGTTCAATTCATGCTTTAAATGTTAAGCAAATGTAGCAATACACTTTTCCTGTATTTAATGTCATTCCTGTTTCTGCCAAGAACAAGAGAACTGATAGTTTGCAGGAAGAACATCATGAGGTGGCTGTGTAGTACTTCAATCTGCTGTGTTCTCTGTGCTCTGCCCAGCCAGGAATTCACCATCAGAGCCGGTGGAGAAGAATAAGGTTGATGGAGAAGTTTCTTGTTAGTGTAGTGATATGAAAATCTGATTACCTCTTACCTTTTACTTTCCTTTTCTTCTTTTTTTTTTTTCTTTTTGTGGTTTCTAAGCTTGAGTTCTGGCTGGCACTTAAAGAGCTGCATTTGGAATGCTAGTGGCAACCTACAGGCTCAGTTTTGCATCTAATGTGGAGGAGACTCCTCCGAGCATCATCTGTAAAGGGTTTCCCAAATGAGAATGCATTATACAAATGCCCTCCAAATAATATGAAACTTCTTAATGTTAATATTTATTTTATTGTTATGTAAGGTGCTTGCAGAGCAAAGACCAGTTTTTGTTCTTATTAGCTAAAACTGCTTACAGGCACGTACATTCACTTTTCAACAGTGTATGCACACACCATCTATGGAAAATGCTTGGGTGCTGGATACCTCTGTTCATCTGATGGTTTTACATGAGATTTGTTTAGGCTGGTTTGCTGGGCAGCAAAATACCATATCAAAGGAGAGCCTGCAGCACTTTTGCACTTTTGCGACTACTGAAAAGCTTTCTCTGTCTCCCTTCCTCCCTTTCTATGGCCTGTTGCTACTAGGACTAAAAAACCCAAACTTCCAAGAATCTCTTTAACTGGACCCTAGACCTAGCACCTGGACCTCCTTGGTCATGAAATTAAAGCAGGCAAAATGTAGTTGAAAGCATAATTAACCCCCTTCCTCCTCTTTGGCAAGAATTATAGCTTTGTTTTGATCATTGGACTGATTTGTCCGTTGTTCACAGTGATCTCTACATTTATTCTTCTGGCTTTGGTAAAACTGCTCTTTATTTTCTAATGGAAATGGATTGAAAGGTTTCAAACTGAGATGTTTGTTTCTAATTGAACAGCTTTGGGGGAAGAGAAAGCTGATATTTCAACACATGTAAAGCAAAAAAAAAAAAAGACAAAAAAAAAGACTATTACAGAATAACAATGTGCCCTTGTGACCGAGAAGGCCAATGGGACCCTTGCCTGCATCAGGAGGAGCGTTGCCAGCAGGTGGAGGGAAGGGATCTGCCCCTCTACTCAGCTCTGGTCAGGTGCAGTTCTGGGCTCCCCAGTACAAGAGGGACGTGCAGCTTCTAGAGAGGGTCCAGCATAGGGCCATGAAGGTGATTAAGGGACTGGAGCATCTATCATATGGGGAAAGACTAAGCGAGTTGGGCCCGTTTATCCTGGAGAAGAGAAGACCGAGAGGGAATCTGGTCAATATGTTCAAATACCTGAGGGGAGAATGTAGGGAGGATGCAGCCAAACTCTTCTCAGTGGTGGCCAGTGACAGGACAAGGGGTAACGGGTGTAAGCTGAAACACAGGAAGTTCCATCTCCATGTGAGGAAGAACTTCTTTCCTGTGAGGGTGACAGAGCCCTGGAACAGGCTGCCCAGAGAGATTGTGGAGTTTCCTTCTGAGGAGATCTTCCAAACCCACCTGGATGCCACCCTGTGCCACGTGCTCTGGGTGACCCTGCTGGAGTAGGAAGGTTGGACTAGGTGACCTCTAGAGGTCCCTTCCAACCTCAACAATTCTGTGATTCTGTGATAAGTAAGGGTAGATTTAGGTAATGCAATCTGATTAAGAAGCTTGTTACGGGAACTACAACAGCAACACCTATAAGCTGGTGAATAAGTTTTAAAATAAAAACTGTTTTTTCAGTGCAAACTATTCCTTGAATCTCTTTTCCTCGGCAATTTGCTGCTTGGTAAACATATTTAAATAAGCCAAAGTTTCCATTTTCTTAGGGTAATCCTGATTTTTAAGTTAAAACTAATAGGGTAATTCTAAGCTATTTCAGGAAGGGAACTTATACTCGATCAGTGAACTTTACCTACTGTATTACCACATTTCCCTTAAAAACTATAGTGATTTGCAGCAGTGCTTCTTGTTAAACCTGGACTTGATGCTCAGTACGAGATGTGACATCATCGGCTCCTTTGTTTACTTTGAGTTCAAACCCAAGTTGGGGAGTGTCGACTAATTAACAGCGCATTGAAACTGTGGAGTCTGGGAAGTATCCGGCTTCTTGTGGCTTTTCTTGGGCACTTTCAACCTCTTTTGCACTTCCACAAAGCCTCTCGTTCGCTGCTGGAAGGAGAGGAGCATTATCTCCTTGTGCAAGCACTTCAGGATGGTCTCAGGTGTTTTGTTTCCTTCACTTGTAAGAGGAGGACATCTCTGGGTCAGACGCATGCTCTTTAGACTGCTAGGGAATTAGTTTTTATTTAGGTTGTCATTTATAGTATACAGTGAGCCCTCCTGAACTAGGGTCCTTTTTATGGAAGCATCTTGTTACCTATCCCATGCTAGCTAATGCTCTCTGTTGCACTTGTCTAGGTCCCATGGAATGGGAGATATCGACTCACATGTTTAAATGCTGGAGTTCCTTCAGGTCTTTGTGTACTTGCTTGGTTGCTAGGACAATTTTGAGTTAACATCCATATCGGCTGACGGGGAATGGGTCAGCCAACTGTGAAACCTATAAAACTGGGTCAAGAATAGTTCTGCCCAACCCAGCAAAGTGAGGTCCAAGCCAAAGGAAATAGCCTTTTCCCTTGACCATTAATTTTCATACAAATGTACAGTTTATTGCACCAGATTCATGAAAAGTGAAATCAAAGTATGTATAACAGATATAATGATTATTACAACCGGAAAATATTATTGATACTGGAACAACTTTTGCTGGTTTTAAGGCAGGACCTGAACTGATCTTGAAGTTATCTGGCAGGGTGTGAAAGATGATCTACTTATTTATATTCAAGCTCTAGGTACAACCATAGGAACATTTTTTGACAAATACAATGGAAAATATTACAGCTAGTTTGAAACTACATCAGCTCACATATGTTCTGAGATATGTTCCCTCCTGGTCTCTTGGTAAAATATGTCTCTCTCCTTACAGTTGTCTCCCCATTGGTGCAAGAGGACATTTGTGCTATTGACATTCATTGACTAATTTGTGACCTTGGATGGGAGCTCCTGAGGACATTGCTTTCTGTCCTAAGGTCCTAGACAGGTCTAGGTCTGTGTAGAGTGCCCCACCATGGGTTTCTCTTCTTGGTTTGTACACAGAGATAGTGCAATAGATGTGACTAGTAAAGATGAAGGAATAAACACTACTGAAGACCTATTCTTAGAGGAAGAGGGATCTTTTTGTTCAAAAGAAGTTGCCAGCAAGCAAAGATAGGTGGTTTGACCTGGGGTAAGTGGATGTATATATTATTACCTTTCATTAATAAATGGTCTATATTTCTATAACAACACAAATATTCTGTGTCATTAAAAAAAACCCCAACTTTTGCATGTTGTTTCGCCAATGCATGCCTAATCTATTATTACCTTTCATTAATAAATGGTCTGTATTTCTATAACAACACAAATACTCTGTGTCATAAAAAAAAAAAACCAACTTTTGTGTGTTGTTTCACCAATGCATGCCTAATCCTGATAAAAATGAGTATTTCTGCTGGACATTCATGTGCCTGGAGAGGGCCATGCTACTGTACAGCAGTCAGGCTACTTGTTTTTGCATATACTTATTCTCAAGTACTCTGTGTAAATGCTTGTTGTCTCTGGTGGGCTTCATACAGTCATCCCATTTCACACTAATTAGCAGCCATAAGAGCAGAACAGCTTTTAATCTTGACCTTGCAAATATTAGTAGGCTGTGATATTATCTGCATGAGTATTATTATAAAATGTTTGAGGTTATTCTCATTATTAAAAGTTTACAAGACTGCAGTTTCTCCACTTCTTTTCAGTGTTTCAGAGGTTATTCCACAGGTGCTAAGTCTATTGCAGCAATCTGGAGACATTTGCCTCCCTTTTGTGTATGTCTGAAAATACGCTGAATACCATTCAGTAACTAATGTATAATCATTATGGTGTTGTCGTTGCTTTCACAGAAATACCTTGAGTGTTACAGTTGAAGTTAAGTTTGTATTTTGATTCTCAGGTTTTAAATATCTTTAATATTTGCAGTGTATTAGCTGTTAAATATATAAAGCGACTTTATGGTCTGTCTGTTACAATTTATTGGCATTGCTGGTCCTCTGGCTGCTTCACTGAAGAATGGTAACTGATTGTGGAGCTGTAAGATTGTCTTTCTTTAGAAAAGTGGTACTGGTTTTGCAGCCTGATGTGAACTTTTTACCTACGGGTGGGTTTCTAATTATTTTTTTATATGTGGTAAGAGAAAAGAGATTATGAGAATGAGGTTGAGGGCATCAATTTACATTTACATCTGAGTATTTTCCTCCTTCCCTATGTCCTCCAAACAGAAGGAAAATAAACATCCACATCTACTTTTAATCTAAACACTACATCATTAAAGAATGTTGTACATTCATAAAAATAGTGGTGAAAAAGTCAGCAGTTCTTTGCCGCTGCAGGTGAATGTGCCCCCCAGGTGCCAGCTCCAGCTCTTCAAAGTGAACAGAACTTTGACACAGTGGAAAATTATTCTCTGATGTTTGATATATTATCTCAGCCTTACCGTATGACCCTGCTTGTGAATCTAATGTGCTTATTATTGGCTAATGGGTAACTTTTACTTCCTACGGCACCTTCTTTTATTTTGTAAGGAATATAATCCCTGGATCCTATAGCTTCGGTGAAATATGAATCTGCAGTTTGCCATCATCTATCACCTATCACATCTATCTTGCTTCTATTTGTTTAGTGCACAAATCTTTCTTTTAATTTCATTTTTACTACAAATCCAATTTAAAAAAATCCTATTTTGCAGCAAAGTCTGAAGATTTGTTGTAAAGGATGGGAGAAAGGACATCTCTGAGCATCGCTAGCTACGTCTGAGCAGCACGAGCTGTCCTAGGTGTGAGCCTTGGGAACGAAGCTACAGGCAGCTCTGTAGCGCCCTGCTTGCAAGGCTGAGAATGGAGCATTGGGCAGGCTCAGAGCTGGCAGCCAAATACGACAGCAGTTACGTGAATTTTTGATACCAAACTGGAAGGAGTGGACAACACTCCCGAGAGCTGTGCTGCCATTCAGAGGAACCTAGGCAGGTTGGAGAGTTGGGCAGAGAGGAACTTTATGAGGTTCAATGAGGACAAGTGCAGGGTTCTGCACTCCTGGGGAGGAATAACTCCAGGCACCAGTACAGATTAGGGGTTGAGCTGCTGAAAAGCAGCTCCACAGAGGGATTTGGGGGTCCTGGTTGACAACAAATTAACCATGAGTCAGCAATGTGCCCTTGTGGCCAAGAAGGCCAATGGGATCCTGGCCTGCATCAGGAGGAGCGTTGACAGCAGATCAAGGGAGGGGATCCTGCCTCTCTACTCAGCTCTAACGGGGCTGCACCTGAAGTATTGCATGCAATTCTGGGCTCCCCAGTACAAGAGGGACTTGGAGCTTCTAGAGAGGGTCCAGCATAGGGCCACGAAGGTGATTAAGGGACTGGAGCATCTATCAAATGGGGAAAGACTAAGCGAGTTGGGCCTGTTTATCCTGGAGAAGAGAAGACTGAGAGGGAATCTGATCAATATGTTCAAATACCTGAGGGGAGAATGTAGGGAGGATGCAGCCAAACTCTTCTTAGTGTTGGTCAGTGACAGGACAAGGGATAACGGGTGTTAACAAGGGATAACGGGTCCCTTCCAACCTTAACCATTCTCTCATTCTGCAGTTCTGTGAATCTGGCCAGCTCCCCACATCGGTTGTCTCCATTTGTCTAAGGGTCGGGTACACCTTGGGGCCTCTTACCTAGCCCCAGTTTCTGGCTAGGGCAGGATGCGGCTGCTGATTTCCAATTGTTCTTGCTCCGTCTCTTGCTCAAACTTGTAGCCAGAATGTCCTTTCGAGTTCTGCCACAAGTGAATGTGAAATAGCTTTTTTTATTGGTGCAGAAATAAGTTTTCTTTGTTTTACCTTAATGACCAATAATGTGGAAAATGTTATTTTCATTTCACCATATTCCTTAAACTTCCCCTTATTCCCAACTGTGGCTGACACCCACAACTGTGGGTGACATAGCCGATGTTGTCTGGTGAATGCTGGTCCCCAAGTCAATAACTGTGGCTTTGGAGATATTTCCTCCCTGAAATGAGGATATCCCTGTCTTGAAAAGAATGAATTATTCACATCGTCAAGTAAGCAACAGTAAATCTTCATCGGAACACCTTCAAAAAATCAATATATTTAAACCGACTGCCCATATAAATAAGCTTTTACACAAAGGTGGAATTGTTTTTTGTTTCAGGGAATTCAGGGACCTAAATCCCATAACTAACATGGATAATCCTTCCTCTTGGGTGCTCCTAAAAACCCATTTTCTTTCTCCAAATAATATAAGTATAAATAGTGTATATATATTGCAGAGTCTAGTTGGAGGCCTGTAGCTAGCAGTGTGCCCCAGGGTCAGTCCTTGGTCCAGTCCTGTTCAATTTATTCATCAATGACCTGGATGAAGGCACAGAGTGCTCCCTCAGCAAGTTTGCTGGTGGTACAAAACTGGGAGGAGTAGCCGATACCCCAGAGGGCTGCGCTGCCATCCAGAGGGACCTGGACAGACTGGACAACTGGGTGGTGAAAAACCTTGTGAAGTTCAACAAGGGCAAATGTAAAGTCCTGCACCTGGGGAGGAATAACCCCAGACACCAGTACAGGATGGGGACCGACCTTCTGGAGAGCAGCTCTGCAGAGAGGGACCTGGGCGTCAGGGTGGACGACAAGTTGACCATGAGGCAGCAGTGTGTCCTCGTGGCCAAGGAAGCCAATGGGATCCTAGGGTGGATTAAGAAGACCTGGTATCTCCAGCAGGTCGAGGGAGGTGATCCTGCCCCTCTACTCAGCCCTGGTGAGGCCACATCTGGAGTATTGTGTCCAGTTCTGGGCCCCACAGTACAAGAGGGATGTGGAGCTGCTGGAGAGAGTCCAGCACAGGGCTACAAGGATGATCAGGGGCCTGGATGCGTGTGCAGGGGGGTTGGACTAGATGATCTCTAGAGGTCCCTTCCAACCTTAAGCATTCTATGATTCTATGATATATATATATATAAAACAATATATATATATATATAAAAAACAATATATATATATAAAATAATATAAATATTATAATATAAATGAAAATAAAGTATTGATAGTAATAGACTAATTAAGGCTGAACTGGACTATGCTGTCTAACTCACTTTTTGTGTTGTATCTGGGACAAGTTTGCTCTGAGAACTTTTTGGTATCAGCACATAGTGATATCAAAATTTACTACTCTGGGAAATAATAAGACATTATTTCTTGCTTGAAGTTCAAGAAAAAGATATGATTTTTAGTGTCCTCCATCATATGTATTCTAGGAAGATGATAGAAAGTATACATATATTTTTAAATAACTGTATGACTTATCCCTAAGACCCACAGTTTTGGGGACAGAGAATACTTGAGAGGTATCGTTAGAGGCTTTCATGAGTCTTATAGTCCTACCTGGACATGTGCTACTGAGATAGAATGGGTCTCTGCTCTACTCAGAATGGCTTTTCTTATGGTTGTCTTTCAAGAGCTGCCATTGATCAAGGTCTACGGAGTGGCTCCAGGCTGCCCTCACATTGAGTGTGAATATGTCACCTACTGAGGTTCAAATATGCAATACATGCTCCTTGATTTGGTTGAACCCATGCTTTCCTTGTAAAAAGATGAAATAAAATTACTTGTACTTGATGAATTTGTATGTATGAATACCTGTTTCTTTGCTTTTTTTTTATTTAACCTTCTCAGATGTTTGCAGCCTGGGGAAAAGCCTCAGCAACAGCAACAGCTGTTCCAGAAATGCCTGAAAGTCTGTGACACCTATTGTGCCCATGCTGGTGAACATTACAAGCATGTTTGTCACAAACACGATGTGGTCATGTGCAGAGCCAATGTTTCTGGCTGGGAAATCCTTTGCAGAAACCAGGGAACCCTCCTGGGGAGGCCATAAGGCTGGAAGGTCAAAGCACCAGGCTATGACTCTGGAGATATGTCTGGCTCTGCAGCCAGCTCTCTGGCTCTGGAAAAGTCACTTAACTTCTGAATGTATTGTTCTCCCCTTCAGTAATAGGAACAGTATACTTTTTTTTTTCTTTTTTTTCTTTTTTTTTTCAGACTCTTTCTGCTCTATGGACAAAACCACTCTGTTAGAGCTCAATATGTCTGCTGAGTTTGACATATTTCTCACCTCAAAACAAGAGTGCTCCCATTAGAGCAGGTATGACCAGAAAGCAGTCTTGACTGAGCTGGAGTCATGGCATTAAGGAGGAAATAATACATGGTGGTGAGCACAAATTAAAACAGTTCTTTGGATTGATGCATATTTTAAAACTGGAGTAAATCTGCTGATACCTTTAGAGTTAGTCAAGACCAGCACATGCGATCTGAGAACATTAGCTAGCAAGGAAATTTTTATGCTAATTGCAGAAAACAAATAGAGGACTGTTCCTTTGAAAGAAAATCAGATCAGCATTTAATTGAAGGAGAAGGAATTTTAGACAGAGGCACAAGCCAGATATACATGTTTTCTATTAGTCTCTAATGCTGCACATTGCTCTGGGATGTTAAGAAAGCAAAGCTACAGCAGAAATTAACACCCTGTGTTATCTTATTTCTGTGAGTGCTTGTTTTTAATACATGCAAGTGCATTTCTTGCCAGGTTGAAATGTGAGGACAAAAGAGAGTTTGTGACTGTGACCTCTCCCTTGCCTCCTTTTCCGTGATGATCCCACGATCGGCATCAGCGGGCTACTAGTGAACAGTCCTCTGTCCCAAGACTGGAAAAATAAAAAACCATTCGAGGAGGGGGAACTTTGATTGTCTGTGACACGAAGTGAGCCAGGGGCCTCTGACAGAGAGAAGGATTCTTCAGGTGCTACATTTTGGGTTTCTGAGAACTGATCGTCCGTATTTCCAAGCATGATTCAATTCTGCTTTTTCTCCCTCTCCCCCAGTAGCAGATCTGGCACAGACACTGACTTTATGCACACTGACTTTTCTAGAGCTCATCATTTTTTCACAGGAAAGTGAAAACAAACAAACAAAAACCCAACAACCAGCTCTCATGCTTTTGTAAGCAGTATCTAAGAAACGATGGTAAATCAGGGAAATGGTAAGCCTGTAAATGGTACCTGAAAAGCAGGGCTGTTCTTAGACTTTTGTGACTGGGCTTCATCTCTCCTCATAAGGAAAAGTCTGCAGCCAAAGAAGATAAAGAACTTGGCTTTCTGGAATTAAAATTACAGCAGAGCCTGTCCACTAGTAAGAAAATCAATCTCTACCGGAAAGCAAAGCCCGATTTCTATTAAGGCAGTAAAAGCAGTGAATGAAAACATACTTGCAGTGTCTGGGAAGGAGTTTAGGTTTTGATGGTAAAAGTCTTCCAACTTCTCAGGTGCGTGGGATTTTTATGTTTATAATGCATGTTTCCTGAGTGTGCTATTCTTTTACATGACAACTGGCTATATTCTAGGTTCAAAGGAGAGGGGATAAAATATATCTGGATCCATGGCAATACAAAACGTATGATTTATAATATGGCATGGCCATAGTCATGGTATCAAGCCAATATAGATAGCAATGTTACATTTCTTTTACACGTGATGTTTAGTCAAATTCAGACCTAGACAACTATATTTGGTTTAAAGATTGTTTCACAGTTTCAGCTAAGTATAAAGCCTTTATTCATAGAAAAATTGATAAGAATTAATGTTGGTGCTATATTACACCCTGACATAGTGGGTGACAGGACCTGTTCAGGGAAGTTATTTGCCACTGCTGCAAAACTATTCAGTGTTCTCTCTCAGCGCTCTTGTGTAATACTGCACTTACCAGCTTCTCTCCCTCTCCAGCAAGCCAGTTTTTGTTTTGCTGAATCAGGCAGAGTAAGCGGGTTGTGGGAGCTGGTCATAAGCAGTGTGCCAGCACTCGAAAAGTGCAGTGAAACGGGTTATGAGTCTAGTATCTGGAGGGCTTGTTTGTTGGCTTGAACAGCCACTTCTAGCTCTTTAAAAAGCTTTGGTAGGTGTATTCAAATCATAGTGAAGATATAAAGAAACCTTTGTAGCCAGTAACTCCATAAACGTGAAGTTTTATTTGAAATAAGCCACTTCTCAAAACAGAAGGGAGGAAATTACCTCTGTAGTCTGTATGATTCTATACTCCTAACATTTCAACCTTCTTCTGCTATAGCTAGAGCTCCCCTGCTTTTAAATCTGTTCAGACTGAAGGTTTCTAGATTTGGCATTGTTTGCTCTTGATTGTATGTGAGAAATCTTGCGTATGCATGTCAGCAAAAAGGAAATAAGATAGAGGGAATACATTAAATGAACTTTCGAATCAACAAGATGTACTTCTCAGCTAGCACACGACTCTGAATATTTTTCATATGCAGGTTTCTAGATCTGTATTTTATTGATCCCATAACATTTTTGAACAAAACGCAAAGATCGAAAAAGCAAAAGATAGATAAAAATGAGCTTTCCACTGTTTGATAGTGCTGAACTCGACTCTTAAATTATTTTCATACAGACTTCCCCAAAATTCCTAAAAGCCAAAGAAGAACCACTTCTTGGTAGGATGTCCAAAGAGAAGAGTGAAATTGTCTGTGTTTGCCCATAGCATAGAAGCTCACAAGAAAAGAAAATAGTACTTTTGTAGCAGTGGCTCTCACTAGAGTCTGAAGAAAGGGTTAGCTAACTGGCAAGTGGTACAGAGACTCATATACATCTTTGCAGTTATAAAGGATAAATATGAGCGTGTGATACAGGCCTAAGCCTTCCTTCCTATTTAACTGAGCAGAAAAGAATAAAACCAGCTAACAAAGCTCAGCAAACTCAGCAGTCATGTCTCGGGGGACGCACTGTTTGATTGCTCTGGAACATCTCCAGGTCTGAGGAATTCCAACAGCAGCTCCTCAAAGACAGGACACAGCGCAGACACAGAGAGGATGCCTGGATAAGCTGCTTCCCTTCCCACTCTGTTTGTACACCACAATAGTGGGTCAGTCCTTCGTACGCTCGCAAGACTGGATCAACCTCCTGCGTGCTAACTGGAGTCAAGGTCAAGAGCAACCTTCCATCCATGCAGAATGAGAGACATAGGCATAGGACAGTATTCATGCCTGCACGTGACAGCTGAGTTTTTATTTTTGTAAGAGCCGCACTTTGGTATTAACTTCCTAGACTTTTTGAGAGGAATGTCTCTCAAGCTTGTCAAATATCTACAAGGATTTTCAAGTTTGGGTGATGGATTTGATTTTCCTAGTGACTGGGCTCTCTAGAAGTAGCTCTAGAAGTATCTCTAGGACACCTAATGTTTAAGTCCGTGTCCTAATTCAAATTAAGAATAGAAAAACAGCCAGAGGGTCATTAAAAGAAAAGATAGGCAATGTGATAAAGCAAATGGGCATTAAAAACAGTTTCAAGAGATAGAAAGGAAATTATATATTTCAGGAATAGATTAGATTAGAAATTAGGTTTTAGGAATAAATTTCAGTGGCCAATTAAAATGTTTGAATACATATATATATATTTACTACAAAATAACTTTTTTTTTTTTAATTGAAAGGTTTTATTTTCATGCAGTACTTACTTAACATTTATCACTCCTATTTTCTGCCTGCATATGTTCTTACACTAAACTGGTTACTATATAACATAGCGCGGTTTCACTACTGCATTTTAACTTGTACTGCAGCAGTTTCAGTATTTTTTCTTCCGGCTGTGCTCTGACCTCAAGCAAGCTTTTGACTAGATCTTAATCTTTTCTTTTCCTTTAAAATGTCCATGAGCCACAAATGAATGCAGTGCATTCCAGCATCATTTTAGTTGACCCACTACAAAATACAATTTTTTCCCCCCAAAGGTCATGTATATTTGAGAGAATGACAGGAGTAGCTATCAGCAGTCAGCTCTGACTGCTGATATGAATGATAGGGGTAACAATCTCCCTGACTGCATAAGTTCTCATCTGAAGCCCACTGAAGTCAGTAGATCCCACTTGACTTTTGAGGTTTTCCTCAGACTTGTTAGTTAGTCGCACGTTAGCAACAGAAAGGAAAGGGACAGTTTCCCCTGTCTGATGTCCGCATGATAAGAAAAGGTCATGTTGATTTTTTTTCCAAGTAAATTTAGGCTAGATCCATGCAAAGCCTTTCCAACAATTAAGGATAGTTAAGCACTGGAGTAAATTGCCAAGGCAGGCAACAGAGTCTCCACCATATGGTGCTCTGAGACTAGATTAGACAAACCTCTGACAGGAATGGTTTAGGTGTAATTAATTGTCCTTTGGGACAGGAGGATGGTCTGCATGGTGTCTCAGAGGCTCGTTTAACTTTATTTTCTATATTTAAATATGAATATTTAGTAATATACATGCTATGATATATTATTTTATGGACTGTAAAAATAAATAACGCAATGCAAGAGTAGATAATGTTATTCGGTCACAAAACCACACAATTTAAGGAAATCTCTGATAGACTTGTCTTGCTCCTGAGCTTCTATCTAGCTCCTCTTCCTTTCTAGCTCTAGCCTATAAGACTAGGAGGTTGGAGCTGCAGTGTAACCGCAAGACTGCCCTTGCATTTTAGGAAGCTATTTTTAAGCAGATTCAAGTTTATTTGCTTGGTTGGTTAAGGAGTCTCATTTAAGGCTCATCTCAAAGTTTCTGCAGGAATAGTGGGAAATACTGCAGCCAGTATAGCTGACATTAATAAGAATAGTTGAATGCAAACACTAAATCTAAGATATTTTTACTCGAAGTGGTTCAATTCTGATAAAGATTTCAGCAACTGAAAACAGATCTTAGCTGTCTGTCACTACCATCTGACTAATTTAACACTGTCTGCTGACAAACCCCATTTTCCTTCTGCTCAGAGATCTCATCTTCTGCTGACTGTCTTCTAGAAACCACTATAGCCCCTTCTTTTACAGACAAGTTATCTCTTGATCTCCATTACTCTGTACAAATATTTTCTAGGAGACCATCTTTTTATCACATTAATATGCCTCCATATTATTCTTTAATATACTCCTGGATAGTCAATTTTAGTATATAGTAGAATAGCTATGGCACAACAGTAATGAGCACTGAAATGCTAAACTTGTAGAAAGCAAGACAGAAAAAATAGCACAAAAATAGTGACTTTTATATAAGAAAGAAGATTCAAAAGAGTTTCCAGTGTCTGAAAAGTTTGAAAATAACATCAAATTCAGGAATGAGCTTTGGCTGGATTAAAAGAGATGGACATAATTTACAGAAATGTCAGTCAAGACCTGTTATGCTCATGACCAGGGTTAGGAGATTTGAACACTTGTACAGGAAATTTAGTTTTTGTGATTCATACTCACTTCCTAAAGGGCTCTGGATGCACTTTTCTCAATGTAAATTATTCAACTTGAAAGTAATTTGCTATTAAAAACATGCAATTTTGCTAACCACATTTTAGAAAGGATTTTGCTTTATGGAGAGCTAGCTAAAAAGTGAATGGAAAGTGAACAATGTCCAGAAAACGTTTGGATGGATTTTGATAAATGGAGATGTACAAAGGTAGTTTTAGCCTACTGTCTTAAATATATGTGCTGGTAAATTATTATGAATATGTATGTTTTGAAAAAATTAATCCAAGGGTACAAAGTTCTTCTCTGAAATTACGATTGCTTCCACAGGAATTTTAATCTGTTTTCCTCTTTTGAACTTCAAAATGTGACACGGTGTTGGTTGTGTCCACCCAACCCAAGCTACTTTTTCATCCACCCAAAGCCAAGCTACTTTTTTGTCTATAGGCTGTGTGGCTTAAGGAAGTTCACAACCGTACTCTGGAACAGGGCTGTTGCTGTGATAGCTAGCTGGCATTCAACATCTGTCCTGCATGGTTTATAGCTGGCTTCACCTCAGCAGTGTCTCATCTTAGCCTGCTCTGATGATTAATCAATGATTATCTTTATTAAAGAAAAATGGCTGGCATTCTTGTCCCATTCATGGCTATGGCAAAATATGGCAGTTTTAATTCTTTCTACTAGGGGAGACAACACTATTATAAGCTCAGAAGTATTTGTGGTTGTTCTGGCTCCTGCACCTAAGACAGGCCACAGAGCCTGTTCGTTGGCTTAAAGCAAACACGTCTCAGTTGGATTGTACACCTGGTTGGTTTCCCAACCAGATTGGACTCACACTCTAGTTTGTAAGGAAAAAAACGGGCCAAGGAGGAATCTGCTCGCAGAGATTTGTATTGTGTCAAGCGAGCTGCCTCAGGCACAGGGGCTGCATCTAGGTCTAGTTGGTGTAATGAAACAGACCAAAGGGAACCCTCCCTCTGCCAGTCTCTCTTACTAAGATGTGGCCTTCCTCACCACATGTTTTAGGAGTGAGGAAACACAAGACAGGGCCAAATCCCACTGTTCCCTGCTCTGTTTTGCTTGACTTCTCCTCTCCTCCTGTCAGGCAGACAGGAAAAACAACCAGCCCCCTCCGCCCAAGCTCTCTTGATGGAAGCAGGTTGTCAAGGTTGTAGAAGTCCTGCTTGATAACAGAGAGTAGCTTCTGGTAGTTCACTGACAGTTACTGTAAATTGTGGAAGTAGAAAGTCATTGAAAAAGGAACTTCTATAGTACTTAATTGCAAAAATGCTTACCTTTCATAAAGTAGGTTTCTCATATCTATCACAGTAGAAAATGCTTTCCCTGTTCCCATATATTTTCTGTAAAAAAAATATGGTTTTGGACAGATATTTTGAATGGGTATATTAAACAGCCCTGTATAGAAGGAATATAGGAATTATTGCATGAATTTTTTTGATCTGGTACATACAATATTCCCAGAAGTAGTCAATTTGTATGCATTAATAGAAGATGATGAGATAATGTAAGAGTATTTTTGCATTCAACATGCCCATGAATTGTTTGCTAACTGGAAATAAGCTCTTTTCTTATTCAATTTAACCATTGCTGGATATGGACCTGAGCCCAAAGAAGTCAACAGAAGTCTTTCCATGACTTAAAATAAGTTTTGAATCAGGCCTTGTGTTTTTGTAATTAGATTTCTTCGTAGAAAGTTCTTTAATTGATACAGTATGTTCCTTTTATGCATCAGGGAAAAGTGAAATTTCTTCTAGTAGGAAATATTCATAGATCTGAAGTTTTCCTTATTTAAATGTGACCGGAGATTAGAACTGCTTAATTGAAAGAGGAAGTGAGCAATATAATGGAGCAGACACAAAAAAATTACAAATCAATGATAAACATGAATGATGAATTAATTGGGAAGTTATTTTCTTTTTGGTGCAACAGTGCAAAAAGTTGCCTTTAGTCAGGAATGAGGATTGCTATCTCATAGTTTGAGTCACTTCTAAGCCTTTTTCTATAGTGCTGAATGCTAGAATCTTCTTCCAAAAAGAAAGAGATCATGTTCCCATGTTTACTGTAGGAATTGGGATTTAAAAAATGAAAAATATTCCGTGACCAGTAATCAAATCATGTACATAAAAAGAAAATTCATCAGTATTCCCTGAAAATAGTTGAAATCAGGAGTTACCTTATCTGAAAGTTCATTAAATAGCTGTCAATAAATTTCAGTGCAGAGGTTTTGAACATCTTTTTTTTTTCATGTTTTATGATCTACATGGTCATGGTGAGGTAGAGCTGAGTTTTGAGGTGGAAATGTGCAAGCTATATTCTAGAGAATGGTTTATGTATCACTTTGGAGAGTAAAACCTTGAAGTTACAAAGGATTTGGGCAGGCTTAGCCCTGCAGCATCTGAAAGTTAGTAGGTTAGAACAAGCCTTATGAATGAAATGACCACCATTTATTTTAATTACACAGGAACAGATATCAGCTATTATGTCATAACATAAGTAATCTCTAATTTTGTTGCAGTTTGGAGAAAATCTCCCTGATGGTGTGCTATCTCACAGGTCTTTACCATTGCACTGTTTTATGAAATTTCTATCATAGAAGGCTAGTAAAAAGGCTGCTGCATCTCATGGACCATTAGACTGATTTGGAGTGGCAGTTCCTCTATTTCTCGGAGGATAACATGATGTGAGCCGAAAAAAGAACTAATATACCCCTGTAGCTTTTTTTTTATTTATGCATCCAAGAAATTTTACAAGAATCTTCTACTAAATATAGTCTTCTACTAAAGATAGAGTGGATACTTTGGAATTTTATGCCAGATATCAATGGCCTCACCTTTGGTCTTTGATTGCTACAGGTATATGGTTACCCACCTGTTAAAGGACTTAAAGAAGCCTGAATATTTGGTATTCCTTCCTGTGTGAAAGAGACATCAACAGCTGGGACTGCCTCAGACTGTTTGACTATTTGCTAAAATTTGGTCTGTGACCAGGAAACCTGATCATCTTGTGCTAGATCTTGGTCACAGCCCACTCTGCTGGGACTTGTGATGTAAAACTGTGGGGAATTTCCTACGATATGGCACCTTTTAAAAAGTATTTCAGAACAAGCTGTGCTAGAAAAGAGCTGTCTCTTCAGACTTCCTTATAAGAGAATCTCACTGGGACA
>NW_010588843.1:0-39165 GCF_000705375.1 Tinamus guttatus | reverse complement strand
GAAAGAGTTTTGGGGGAATACAGCTTCACCCGAGCTCTGTGCACCTTCACTTGGAGCACCTTGCTCCGAGAAGCAAATGAGCAAAACATTACTCATTTTACGAAAAGAAAAGGAAAAGTCCCCTGCAACTTGTGTTGCACAGTACCTAATTGCAGTGTAAAAGCCTCTGGAGCAGGAACATGAACATCCTTTTATGGAAAGAGAGGAGGGGAGATGAGGATGGAGAAGGAAAGTGGGTGTTTGCGGATAAGAGAGAACGTGTCTGGAGAAGTAATGAAAAGAAAGGCTGGCAGCCATGGAAGGCCATTTTTTGTCTGAGAGTGGTGGAGCTATCAAAACAAATAATTTCTCCTAAGTGAACATTGCAAAGCAGTAGGTTTAAAAGAGTAATAATAAATAGGAATTGCACGGCACTGATGTTACTGAATCTCTTAGTGTACCCACTCTGCATAGTGCTTCAAATTCATGGTTAAGCCTAATACTTTTCAGTAGTTTAAAATGTAGAAGAAATGTGCAAATTTTACGTCCCTCCACATCTGTCTCAAGTAGAGTCGGTGGCAGCCACAGTGGCATAACAGGATGGCCTGGCACGAGGCCTGGAGTGGCTCAGATGTGCTGGGTAGGTGAACTGGCTGGCATCTCCAGGCAGCTGCAGCTTGTCCAAAGTTGTCTGATGTCAACTCGGGCATGGTCAACACTTTAAAATGAACAGCAGAAAATTGTCTTTGAAACCCATAAATTAACAGAAAGAGAAATTGCTAGCCAAACTGGCAAAAGAAAGAATAACATGCATCATATACTCTTGACATTATGAAATAAATTAGAAAGTATGCTATAGCTTTTGGCGTGGACATTCAGCTCTTCCATCTGCAGTGTGGGAAAACTTGCTTTTAATCCTTACAGCTTGAACATTAGTCTCGCACATCCCAACAGAGCTCTCTGACTGCGGGCCATAAAACTCAGTCATTCTCCCTTGCTGTCTCTACCTGCTCCAAGTTAATACCCAAATATTTATCCAAAGCAGACGAGCTTCAACTCCTGCAGTGGGGAGATGCTGAATTTTGGCTGCTGTGTTCGTCTGGGAGGTGGGAAACCACTGTTGATGTCGCCACTCAAGCTGAGACTGAGTGGTCTTGCATGTGAGCAGCAGCGTTTGAGGACATGCCTTTCCTGCTGCCCTGCTGCGTGACAGGGCTGCTGCAGAGGAAAGCGTTTGGGAGCCTGTTGAAACCATTTCAGCAGAAGTGTATCTGGAATGGATCCAACTCTGCAAAACATTGCTCATTTTATGAAAAGAAAAGAAAAAGTCCCATGCAACCTGTGTTGCACAGTACCTAAAAACTTGCTGGATGATGGTGCTTGGAAAATCAAAACCGGTAAATCAAAACCTTAGCGAAACTCGAGAACACATTATTGATAATGAATCCAAGAAAGAGGAGAGACCTGTAACATGACCAGATCCAACATTTCTAACATTTCAGTCAACTCAGCAGAGTCCAGTGAGATAAAATTCGTTTTCAGCAGTGAAAGCAAATTGTGGGGGTATTGGATATAGGAACTGGCATTAGAAACCACTAGTGAATTGTCTGGTATCTTTCCAACATTTCCCCACGCCCCAGGCAAAGCCTCTCAAGCAAGGCAACTTTTGAGACCAAAATTAACAGAAGAGTTGCTTCAGCTAGCACTGATCTTGGCACATGATTTGATTTCTGCAGGAGTTCTAGGAAGATGGGATTTATATCTACCAACAAACTGAAAAATAACCTTCAGTACTTTCCAAGCAAAGACATCTGTGCAAAGAATATGGAATCACAAAACACATTAAACTTTTTGTTTAGCCTTTTTACTCTATGATTTGTTGCACATTTGTAGTGTGAGTTGCAGGAAAGTCTGTAAGGATTTGACTTAGCACATGGAAAGATCTGTTCTCATATGATCAGATTAGAAAATTTAATGACACCAGAAATGAACAGAAAACCTAATTGTATGGCATACAGAACCTCTTCCAGTCACTATTTTTATAACAATCTTTTATATTAAGTGACAATAGAGGCATAAACAGGAAAAACAATCATTTTTTCCCACGGCTGATGGACAATATGTGCCCTTGTATTAATTCACATTATTGTTATTCTTGTTTACTAAGCTATACAGCATGACTCTCATCATTCGCATCATAAACATAAATCTAGCACACAACACTAGTGCCACTAGTGCCACTACACCATACTGTAGTTAAACTTTCTGACTTGTCTAAGAATTTAATTAAATGTAACCTATTGCTCTCCTATATGTTTGGAAAATATACAAATGGATAGTTATAGACAGTTAGCTCTCATTAAATCATTCTTAGCTACATGCCCCCTCCTCAGACATTATAAATCAATAATCGGATTGTTTGTAAATTTATAAAACATTTATTTCTGAATTCTCCATGTATAAATTTTTGTGACAATATATAAATAGTAATAGAACAGCAACAAGAAGAAAAGGAGAAAATGTCTGCTTGGATTATGGGAGTTTGGTGAATACCATTTGAGAAAGAGTGAAGAAGCAAAAGTAGGGATAGGAGCCAAAAATTGGAAGCCAAAGACAAATGTGGGAGAGTCAAGGATATGAGAAGAAGCACAGGAAGAACAATTTTGAGAAAAGTAGACTAGAATGAAGATTAAATCAGTTCTGTGAGACTATTCGTTTTGAATATTGCTGTTTCTAACATGGATCTACAGTGTTTTGATCAGAGAAGCCATGCATGCCTCCTGATGTTTATTTAAGCTATAGCCAATAAAGTCTGAGACTGAGTTATATAAGTGTTTGGGGTGAAATTAATTTTTTCTAGAATAGTTTTGCAACTCTACACTTCCCAGATATTTGGAGGGAAAGCAGTAAGCTTCCTTGGAAACCAAAAGCTATTTGTGCCAGAAGTCCCTGTTTTGTATCTGGAATGGCATTTAGTGTGTTTCCTGAAGGACCTGCACAAAACATGGTCCATTAGTATGATCAAAAATATAAGATAGGAAAGAGTCAGATCTACCTAATGCAGAAACACTGAGCTAATTGCTAGACATTAATATTACGTTGTCTGATGAAGTTTTGGCCTCAAAAACAGCTTGGGAGAGTGTATTGAAAGTTACTGAAAGGCTTGTTCATTTTTGAATTACTTAAAAGACTCATTTCTAGCAAATATGGAAGACAAAGCCCAACTCTTTTGAAAAAGCCATAAAAGAACTCCTGTACAAAGTTCAGCATTCACTTTTTAGCTAAAGTTTGTGTTATGCTTTTATTTTTCCACTTGAGTAATGCTTCTCCAACAAAACTGCACTGCAGGTCTCACCAATCCTATGGATGAGGAATTTTTGCAAACTAGAAACCTGGAAATTCTGAAAATGTTGAAATCTCAGCTTTCAAAAAGCCGCAATACGTTTCTCTTCATTCCCTTCCTGAAAATAGAGTGCAGTCAGTGGGTATGAAAGTTAATGACTTTTTTTTTTTAATAGATACTACTATAGTCACAACTTCTGCCAAAAAGTGACATACACCATCTGCCCAGAGGTAGAAGCTTTCCGAGAGCTCTTCTACTTCTATATTATGGTTCTGCTTCTAAAATGGATCCCCTGCCTGGGCACTCAATATTTCTGTCACAATTTCTGTATTAAAAAATTTAGCAATGATATCTCATGAGAGATAAATGCAAAGCAATAATTTCATGTTTCCAAACACTTCAAAGATGGGGCTTTGTTGCAGACCAGCTCCTGTTAAGGAGGAATTGTCCCATATAAATCTGATGTGGTCAATTAGCAACTGAGCTATCCTCAGGAAATAGCTTCTCCTGGTGGCAGGAAATAGTGGTCACCTAGAAGTTCTCATCTGCTTATAATACATGCATGCAGAATGTATTTTTTTTTCTATTGGGACCTATTTCTGTTTTAATGTATTAGAACAGGGTGTGTTTGAGGGATCTTCCCCAAGGAATTGTTACTCAGCCTTCTTAAAACTCTTGTTCTGAATGGTTTGGCCATGAAAATGGGAACAGCTCCACTTTACCCGTAGTCAGGCACAGTGCTAGTGTGACCATTCATCATGTTCATCATGAAGTGGGTTAGGCTGTACAGGAGCAGGAAGGCTTTAAGGACATTCAAGTTGGAAAGCGTAGTAGCCACTAGATGTAGGTTACTCAAGGGAATGCCAGATAGTTCATAGGTGAAAAGAGTTGTGTGCACCAAATTCATTGAGGAAGAGTGGGGAGGAGTCATCCCACAAAGTTAAGTTATACCTTTAAGTTATAGCCCTCAGTTTGTGATTTTCTGAAAATAATAGAGTCTGTAATTACCGAGTTGAAAGAACAACTTGTAATTGTTCAGAAAATCTGCAATGTATGTAAGCTGAAATGTTGCCTCTGACCTGCATTTTCATGTCTTATTTTCCAGATAAGCATCTCTTTTTTCTTAGACCATATGGTTTATGTTATAGACTATCTCTAGTACTCTTTCATCTTGACTTCATGGGTCAGTGAGAACAGGGGCTGCCTGTTGTCACTACATGTAATGTTACATACAGGGCATATTTGTTCACAGTGTTGTCAGTATTGGCTTAATTGCAATTGGTCTTTAATAACACATTAAAGGCAGTCTGCTATATCTCATGAAGTTGTACCTATGTGTAGCATGAGTGTAAAGAAAACATATAGTGAAGAGAGTACTGCTAGGTATTGGATATACTTCAATGAATATCTCTTTAGTTGGGATTTTCCACTCTGCAAAATTCAAAACTCTTTCATGAAATAGATAAGGATATTAAAGGGTTGCGTACCAACCTTTTCTGATTTCTGATGTTTTTTATTTATAGTAAGTATTTTGTAGCCTTATGTCCTAATTTAAATCCAGAAACTGTGTAGGCACACAAAATATCATTTGATATCCTATTTCCCCAAAAGAGGTTCTCCTACTTTCATTGATTTATACTGGGTGCTTCTGTCTGACTTCCATCAGGAGCTTATTCCATTAACTTGAGTTAATGATTTTTTTCTTTGAGTTACTGATATGACGATCTCTAGCTTCACCTCTTAAGACTTGAACTGACTATGCCTCTCACCTTAATTAGTCTGTGTATATGCTTGTATTCCCACATCTTCTCTTACACCTTTTTTTTTTCATCTAAATGCTGCATTCGGCCACAGTGGGCCAAGCTTCTTGCTTTTTGTTTTTCCTTTAACCTCAAATCGGTGAGGTTACCTCTAACTTATATTTCTGCACCAAGAGAACGTAAGACCTGTCCTACCTAACCAGACGTAGCCCCATGTCCTGCCTCTGGCGAAGGAGGACACTGACTGAATGTTTAGAGGAAGATGATGAGAAGCAGAGCTAGAATAAATGACCCTTCCCCTGGTCCACCCTCCCAGCTTCTGGCAGTCACAAGTTTAGGGACTTCCTGAACTGGAGGTTGCATCTGGAGTGTTAATAGCCCCTCGTGGACCTATCTGCCATGTATTTATAGTTTTGGCATTTACAGTGTCCTGTGGCAATGAATTCCACAGCATAATTATGCATTATATTGAGAAAAACTTCCTTCCGCTTGTTCAAAATCTGGCACCCAGTGATTCCACTAAAGGTTCCCTAGTTCTTGTCTTATGCAAAATAATCATCCCCTCTTCACTCTCCTCATATTGCTTATGATCTTCATGCCACTCTTTTCGTTTTCATTAAAATGTAAAAAGTCCGTGTTTTAAAAGTTTTCTCACTAAGGCTGAGCTTCATGTTAGAATAAAGAGCACACTTTCTCATGAGCACAGTAGGATGCCGTCAGTAAATTTTTATAAAACATTTATATGATGGTATAAAAAACTATGTTTAATGGACTAAAAACTCACAGAGTCTATTGTTACTATACAAGTGGTATGGCTCTGCAATTTAAATCATATTTATAATGTAGTATGTTTATATATCCTTGGAAAGGGGTCAGTTTTGACCCAAAATGTGCTTTTATAGTCCATGCTTATTATGGTACATTTCCCTTGCTAATTCTCTCAGGATGCAAGTTTTAATATTTCAGCTTCCTATTCCTGAGGATCCACTGGCCTACTACAAAAGAGATTGTAAGACACATTTTTTGGTGGCTCCAAGCTTCTTAGGCACTACTGTAATGTAGCTTGCACAAAGGCGCTTTATATCAGTTTGGGCAATGCTCTGATTTTGATATATAAATTATTTTGTATTATATTATATTAGATAAATGCAAAAAAAAAAAAGGGCTGCTAGTCTCCCTTCAAATTTCTCCCCTGGAAGGGCATCCTGTTCTGGCCAAAGAAAATGAAAAAAGAGGAGGGAAGGTGTATCATAAAATACAAGTTATGCTGCTCTGTATGTTTGCCTGCATGTGGTCTGCTCACCTTGATCCCACTGGGATTCAGAGCACGTGTGGGGATGGATATTGTGCAGAGTCCCCCTTCCTATGGCCTGAGCAGATGCAGGCCCCAGCTCAGTTTAGGTTTCAGCTTTCCATGGCTGCTAAGGAAGATGTCAGAACTGGGCAAAGTCTCCCTCAGAGAATTAGACCAGGGCTCAGAGTTTCTCATAGTTCCTTCAGATCTGCTTGCTGTCCATCTTTGCTGCACTTTGCTCTTTTTTACTTCTTCCTTTCTGACCCTCCTCCTCTTCTCTAAATTCTGCAGAGCCTCTGCAAATAAACTGTGGGATTGGAAATTATTATCCCATTTTAGTGACAAATTGGCTAACTGAAATTCAACTGATTTGCCCAGCCTCTTGAGATTAAGCTCAGAAGATTGCTCAGCTCTTCTGATTTCTGGCCCATTAATTATGAAACTCATTTCCATTTCATGGAGAGGCCAAACCATGTATCCATGTATTGAAATTTCCAATGTTTCTCCCAAAGAGTTTGTCTTTTCAGAGTTCAATAGCTCTTTTTCTGAATAGCCTTTATTTTACTTCGGTGTTGTAAGTCACCTTGGATTGGTGTTATTGCTTCCTACATTATTTCTCTGGTTATAACTTTCATACATATTACTAAGTCTGGCATGCTTTTGATCCTCTTTGGTGGTTGCGCATATTGAATTATAAAGCTATCACATACCAGATACAAATGCATGCCATCAGCTTTATTTCCTCTGTCTACTATGATATAATCTATGTACAGCTAAGCAAAATTTCCATTTGTGACCACTTTGCCCTCTCTGTAATTTTCTCTATTTAGCCATACTGTTATTCATTCCGACTGGCTGGTCCAAGACCCACTTTAACAATTAAATCTCTGACAAAAAGTATGAGCAATAATCTAGTGAGTTCACACAGGTACTACTTCTCTCATATCCTTCCTTTTAGTAAAGAAAAACACTTGCTTAAAATTAGTCTGTTTGGATTATTTGACTATATTTTCTTTAAAATCAACATTTATCATTGTTGGTAAAATACTTGCTTCACAGATTAAATCAAAAGCTTTCATAAGAAAGTAATATGAAAATGGCACTTGTCATTTGGTGATGGTTAACAGTTTTCTAAATAAGAAATTTTAGCAGATATTATGCTTCAGATTTGTTCTGGAAACCTACATACTTCTCTTTGGTGACCATGGGAGGGTAGCATTACTATTATTCTCATTTCTATATTTATTCTTTTTTTCTTAAATGATGGTAATGACATGATGAAATTTCTTGAGGAAGTAATAATTTAAACATTTTTCAATGCTGAAAATTGCCAGCTGTGTGAAAGAATAGTGGCTGACGTAAAGCATACATAATGTGGATAGAGCTTCCAGATTTTGTGTTATGTGATTGCGAAATGCTTAGTTCCTGATCAAGCAGAAGATTTATATGCATAAGGACAGTAACTTTAAGTTCTGTAGAGAACCACAAGAAATGCAGAAATGTGATAAATACATGATTAGTAGAAACATACAAACCAAAGTATGGCTCAGGAAATGGATTTTTCCTCCTTTTTGTGTCATGCATGAGTCTGAGATTGTATGAGTCATGTACTTGTGTCATGTATGAGTCCACTTGGCAAATTTCGAATCAGAATTGCATACACAGCTTATTTAGCCCTTTCTGCAGCACTGCTTTTATTTTCTGTTATTAGCTGACTTTTTTTAAAGTAATATCTTACAAATAATACGGTCTCGTTTTGGCTAATTTGGCTAATTTTGGCTAACATAGCCTCACTTTGTGTATTTTTATCAGATGCTTTGCCGATACTTTGAATTTAGAAGCTAAGGTCTTAGATAAAATCCTCTGCATACGTACCTGTTTACTTTGCCAAAAAAGAAAAAAACATACTGTTGATGATGGCAACTTTGAACTTTCCTTTCAGGAATTCAAACAACAAGCAATTGCTTGATCACCTGAAATAAACTCATGTATGTCTGTGTCCTGTATATAATTTATTCACTGTGAAAATATTTTCACTACTGTCTAGCCACTCACTGGCTGAGCAGCACAGTCATTTTCCTGTTATGACTATTAATATTAAGGATAAATGAATGCATAGATCAAATTATATTAATTCTTTACTATTAGTGTAAGCAAAGAAGAAAATAAAATTGCCTTTCAATAGGTGTTTAATGAATTGGTTGTTTCAGGCTGGTTGGATATGCCAACAGCTCTAAAGCACTAATCGATGTTTTTGGGTAGTCTCAGTAGAAAGGTAAAAAATTCAGTGTGAAGAGAGCTAGAACTAAGTTCCAAGCTTTATAGATGGTCCCTTCATAGTTGTTTTGAGACATGTTGGCAAGGTGGCCTCCGCAAGCTTTTGCTCCCTTTCTCACTCAATAGCTATTTTGTCTCGTGGCATGAGCCCAAACTTTGAAGCACTAGAAGCTAGTCAAAGAGTAGATTTTGTGCTTACAGGAACAATTTCCACGGAGACATGAATAAAAATACTCTGCCTCTGAACATCTCTGAACTTAAGGAAGGTTCTGGTCCAAATCTGTTCTTTCTGGCTTTGCTGAGAACTTGCTGATGGTATTACCTTAGCTATTTCCCTTATCCCAGCAATATATGTTGCAAAATTTTAATTTTGTTTTTTAAAAAGTAACTTTTTGTAAATGGATTTAAATTGTGATACTATACATGCAATTTGGATTCCTACAATGGGAAGATATTCAACACTCTCAAATTATTGAATATATTTAATTTCCTTTTTTTTCATATGTGTCTGTTTTTAATATTGTATCCAGTTACTGTGAACAATTACTATTAGCTGTATTAAGCGCAGCTGTCATCATAAATTTCCATACACTTCCCATACACATTTATCCTCATGTTACAATGGCTTGTTTTGCTTAGGTAGACTACTTGACATAGTTTGGTATTTACTGAATGCAATAAAAAAAAAAAAGAGCTTCTAAATCATAGAACAAGAGCTAAACCTTTCAGAGCAGCTTATGTGCAGGAATGTGCTTATGCTATGGGATATTCTTCTTTGATTTTGGACTAAAAATCTTTCTTTGATTTGGACTAAAAAAAGGACAATAGAAAATCCTGGAAGAAAAGGAGAATTCAAACAGGAACATGGATACTCTGTGCTAATTGAGATATAAAGCAGCCCGGTTGATAAACCAGGGCTTCAGAGGATCATACACTAAGAGCTGGTGCAATCTAGCTATGTTCAGCTGGGACACATGGGCTTCCCACAGGTGCCTGCACCAAAGATGATCTCTGCACATGATGCTTGCAGCCTCACCCTCTCCCCTCTCTCTCTCCAGTGTCTTTTTGAGGGAATAAAGACCCACAGAAGCCCTCTGTGAAATCTGTGATTTGGATGTCTCTGGTCCATGACATGCCATGGAGATGTTTCTACCTGCAGCCTCATCATGGTCTGTGTCACCGTCTAAGGCACAGGTATGAAAGGAAGCACAGATCAAAACTCATCATATGCTGTTGGAGATGTGGCAAAGGACACGGTAACCCGCTGTACACTTTATGGTCCACATGCTATAGGTGGTTCAGGAATAGTTGCTGTGGTTGTGGTTAGTGAGACCTACAACTAGGTCTCTTACAGGTTTCTAGGCTGGATAGTAAAAACTTTGGGTTTTATTTATTTGTTTATTAGTTTTGCAGAGATAGCCAGGAATCAGGAATCACGCTTATTGGAATCGCTTCACCAGCTAACATGAACATGAAAAACATTTCATTCATGAGCAAATGGCAGGAGCAGATAGGATTTTGTTTGTTTTGGGACCATCCAATTCTGAACAGCTGAAGAGGGCTGAGGAGCAAGCCAACTGCAAAATATTAATAATATTTTGCTTAATGATTATTCTAACTATTTTCATCATGCTAGGGTGTGGTATATAAATACTCCTGCAAAGGATGTCCTCCTCTTCTGCTTTCAGTGAGCCTGAAATCAGCAAGCCAAAGAGCTGTCCGCACAAGAAGTCAGTGCATCCATGTTCCCTGCTCCTGGATTTCCGCTCTTGCTAGCTGCACACCATGATTTTCTTTACTACCTTTGCCTGGAAGGCTAGCGAAGTTTGTTGTATCACAGCAGAGATACCACAAAGGCATGAGACAGAAATTAAAAGCTAGAAAAATAAAAGCTAGAAATGTCCACTCTTGGTGGAGAGCATCCCCACTACCTGTTGCAAGGATCAGCAATGCTAAGCTGCCAAGTGCTCACCGTCACAAACGAAGAATTTGCTGAATTTGGCTCATGGTTCAATGGGCCACCTATACCTTTGTGCAACACGGAAATTGTATGCAATAACCAATGTCACTTTGTTGGCATTAAACACATACGCTCAGACACGCAAGGACTCACACACATGCACACACAGGTGCGCACACAAATTAGCCCTGCTTGGAAATTAAATAGATAGGGCTCAGGTGGGGGCATTTGGACTAATTTTTGGGTTTGATTCTTCAGGATATTCTGAGCCCTGTTACTGCTTTCCTTTCTTATTTCTTCCCCTTTTCAAGGTCATAGCTTTACAGGGACAGACGGTTACTGAAACTGGAGGGGCAGAAACAGGACAATTTTATTAATATTCTAAAAATACAGGGTTGTATTTATGAAGTGCATGAAGTATTTTAAAAGACAGTCTCAACACTTTAATTTTTATTGCCACTTGTCTCCCGTCTCTGCCAAAAAATTTCAACACTATACAAAGGTTCCTTTGTGGTCTAATGCCGTCCAAACCTAAACTTCAGATCCTAGCCACTAAATCCAGTTATTCAAGACCTGTGTAAATTTTCTTTTTATCCATTTTATCTTATTTCACACAAATGAGCACATTCTCCATCTTTCAGATGAAATAAAAAAGGGAGGTCCAGAGCAAGTCTAACTATTAAAAGAAAATCCTACAGCATATTTCAAAAGAGTAAGCATGTTGTTTGGCTGTACTCCATTTTAAGTAATTAGATTTTGCCTACCTGAAACTGTCCCTCTAGTTCTAACAGAATATGTTTACTTTTTACTTCCTGCATGAAAATTTGCACTAATTTCGATTAGTCGAGTTCTGCTCCAGAAGGGGCAGATTTTCGTGTTAGATGACACTGCTCTATTCATAAAAACCTATTTGAACATGCAGAAGGTTTCATGCAGACTCTTGGGCTTCCCTGAATGAAGAAAGTTCTGTCTATTCTCTAAATTTTGTAACAACTAAAATACTATTGCCTTCAGTAATGAAACATGGGGTCTATACAGTTCCATGAAATGTCAAATAAGTGCAAAGATATCTCAGTCTAAACAATTCCTGTGCATTCAGCATGGTGCTGTAGGAGGGGCATTGCCTCACTGGATCAGCACAGCAGCCTGTCTGGTCTAGCATCTTTTTGCTGCCAAAAGCTCCAGTGCTGCAGATCTCTGTAGCTCTTGCCTGCAGGGAAAGTTTGTTCCTAAGCTCATCAGCTAACAGCTGATGACGCCCTGAAGTCTTGAGGGTTTGTCTCACTAATTGATTTTTTTTATTCTTCTAACTATGGTGGTTTTGTGGCTGTTTTAAATATGCATCATCCCTGTGGTATTCATCTCTAATTCACTCCGAATTAATTGAGGTCAACATTAAATTACTTCTGTTGAACAAGAAGATTTTGCATGGTGCTGGAAGTTACCAAACTGTAAAATCTCTAAACTCATCAGTGAAGGCAAAGATAAAGGTCCTATCTTTTCAAATTGCTTTTAAGCAGTAGTGAACTTGGGAATGTGCTTATCTTTCACAGATTAATCACTTGCAATTGCAAACCTGGCACATCATGCCTCATGGCAGAGTCAGTTCTCGTCTTCTAGTCTCTTTAAGAGCTGCAGATAACAGGCTTTACTTATTTGTTTATTCATTTTAATATATGCCAGACATATGTTCCCCTTCTCTCTTATTCGCAAGCCAGATGAGATATATTCTTTAGGATTATATGAAGTCTAGTGTGCAGAAGCATGTTGTGCCATAGCAACTGGAGAGATTTCATTCCTTGTTGCCATCTTTCAATGGGGCTTCCTCATCAGCAGAAACCTAAGGCATAGAATCATAGAATGCTTAAGGTTGGAAGGGACCTCTAGAGGTCATCTAGTCCAACCCCCTGCACACGCAGGGTCACCTAGAGCACATGGTACAGGGTGGCATCCAAGCAGGTTTTGAAGATCTTCAGAGAAGGAGAGACTCCACAACCTCTCCTGGCAACCTGTTCCAGTGCTCTGTCACCCTCACTGTTAAAAAATTTTTCCTTAAGTTCCTGTGGAACTTTCGGTGCTTCAGTTTGTGGCCATTACCTCTAGTTCTGCTGGTATGCTGCAGTGCATCAGACAAGGCCATGCAGAAAGTAGTGAGTAGCTGAGTAGCTATTGCAAAAAAAAGTGATCACATATGACTTCAAAACAAAACTTTCCAAAGAATGATTATATTATACTTTACATCTATCATTTTATATTAATAAGCTTCTTTCATTTTTTAAAGTGTCTGATCTGAAGTCAGAGCTCTCTCTGCAGAGCCCTAGTTTGCTTTTAACCCATGCTTTCCTCAGGGCACCCTCAGTGCATTCTTTGCATACTGTTCTGCCTCACGATGGTTGAAATCAATATTAACTTTTAGTTAGGAGAAAGGGAGAAATTATTCAAAAAGCTGATCATGAATAAAAGATACATCCATATCACCAACAAATAAAGTCCACATATTTATTCAAAAGAGGATCTATGTACAAGGAATATGAATCTCCTACAATAAGCCCCCACATTTTTGAAAAAAAAAAAAGGACTATGACTATGCATCATCACTTCCTTTGTGATTAATAGCTTGAGAGAAAGATAAGATACAGGACTGGAATTTGACAGAACTGATTATTCTTTAAGTGTTTTGAAATGTATTAATGAAGTATATGAATCTCCCAAATAGGTGACAGCAAAACTTATTCATAATTTTCATCTTTCGTCCACATGGTTTTGGTCAACTTACTGCTCGATATGCACCATCTTTATTGATAAACAAAGAATAGCAATCATACGTTTTAAAATCTACCAGAACCTGATGTAAGGCTGCTTGTCCTTCCTTATACCTGAAGTTTTACTAGATATCTTTTTCTTCTGGGATGCTAATAATGGGGAAATCTGTCCTTTCCTGATGGTTTAACTTTGAAATGCTCCTACTAGCTATGTTATCAGTGAGATCTTTCACTCCGTGGCCTCTTCTATGCTTTACCTTAAACTTTAGTAGACTCAGCAGGGATGTGATTTATCTTAAGCCATTCTCCGGAATACAGTTACTTTTGTACAGTTACCCCTACTCACATAGGAAAAGTACCTGCTTTTAACAAAAGAGGAAAAACTCAGAGGAACGGCAACTCAGGCTGCTATGATTTATGTTATTAGTGAGCATAACATAATTCATTCCTGAAAATGAAATTCTGCCACAAGTTTCCTTAGGACTCTGGACAATTTATTTAGCTTTTATTTGCCTCAGTTTCTATATTTCAAAGGTAGACGTATGCATACAAAGTATTACTTATTTAAAACATTTTAAAAAATGGACTGGGGAAAATTTCAGGAAACAAAATTATTGTAATGTCTCTCCAAGCAGTCGTTACTTGTATGAAGTACGCACTGTAATACTAGACATTTCATGCCTGAATTCTAAAGAGATTTAACCAGACCCAGGTTTAGTTTCCCGAGTAAGCTGCATAGAGACCAGCTTTCAAAGCCCCTTGATTTCAGTTCCTTTCAAGGGTTTCCGACAAGTAGCTCTTTACATATTTCTGTGCAGAGTTTTTTATTTCCATTTGCTGTGTAGGGATGAGGGAAGCCTGTTTAGATTTAAAAATACTAAATCACAAACCACCAGCACTGCTGGCAACCAGAAGGCTTGAGGTCATTCGTTCTGCATCCTGTCCACAAAGATAAGGAAGGATCAAGACAAATTAGACCAAAAGATATATAAAGGACAGAGAGTACTGGACGCATCATTATCAGTAAGTTAGTCCGGATCTGGATTGCACTTCTGAAACAAATTTCCCAATTGCTCCTGCTTACCTTGACTCATATTGCAAAGCAGTTCTTGGACCAGACTCTCTTTAGCAAATGTCCTCCTGGAGGCAAGTCAGGGGCTCAAGCTGCTTATAAGAGTTCAGTCCATGGGACCTGATTAGGGTTAGTCTAAAGCCAAGCTTCTGAAAGAGATGGAGGATCAGGCCCGCACCCTCAGCACCAGCTGCTTTACTCCACCAACCATGTCCTGTTGGTTTGTGTTGCAGGACCACAGCTCCCAAGCGGTACCAGGCCTGTAGGACTGCGTGCATCCTCTGGGGCTTGAGGCATTGGGAATAGATGCAGGGTATTCAAAAAAAGATCAAGATGAACTCTCAAAAGCCCAACATGTCCAGTGCCCTCTCCTCAAGTCCAGTGTTACTGTCAGATCCCCTCAGATCCCTCAGACCCTGCAGCCCTGCCACTCACTGCCCCTCCTGGCTCTCCCTGGCCCCATCTTGATCCAGCCTGGAGCTGCCCTGGCTCCCCTGGGCCTTGCACACTCAGGGTGACGGGATGGGAACTGGTGGCCAGGATCCCCTGAAACTGCCCTGCTGGCAGCCCCCACAGGCAGTTAGCACTGGAGAGCTCCTGCTAAGAAGACAGCCCCTCCAGGGTCCTTTTCTCTCCGCAGAGGTTAGCAGGGAGAAGGAGTGATCTCTGCTTCGTGTACTGATGTTATTATGGAGTTGTTCATTCAGACACTTTGGGAACTTTACATGATCAATCACCTGTCTGCAATCTGAGCTGTCACAGAGCTGTCACTTTTCCCTCCTTACTCATTTATCCTCAGTCACTGGGAGGGTTCATCCTTAGTCCCACAGGATGGCAGTCCAGCCTACAATCCTGTCGGTTAGTGCATTTGTTGCCTGAATTTCTTTGGCTTGTCTACAGGTGCAGTTTAAAGCTCTGCATTCCACATCCTCCATACTGGGGTCTGGTCTATGCATGTGTTCATGCTTCGCAGGAAGAGCAATTTTTCTCCTGCAGGGCCATGTACACATACACGCAGCCCTCTCCAGCCTGTTGTTTTCAAAATAGCCAGTGTATCCTTGGCACAATTGCTGTCTACTATTTGTTTGGTATCTAAGAGGCATCTCAGTCAAAATCAAGAACATTGCTGTGTGTCAGAATTTCCGAAGGAAAAAGACATACCGTAGGGGCAATTAAATATATACGCGTTTAGACATCCAGGGTAGGATAATGCAAGCTTGCATTAATATCACATTTAAAATTTGTTAAGGGCACCTTCTTTCAATTAAGCTGTACATATTACAGGATGGTGATATATATTTTTTTGTTGTTTCTCATGAGCACTGTGCAGCTCAGTTGTGACAAGAGGTAGTGAGATGGTTCTGCTCCCTGAAATCTGCTGCCTGTGTTGTACAGGTGGGAGCTGCAGTCACCATCATTAAGTGCCTGAGGTCTGGGTCCAAAATGCAGGATAAAGTAATGTCTAGTCCTGCCTGGCTGGCTGGTGTACAAAAAGCTTTACCATATAGATATAGTGCATTGCTTTGTGGGGTTAAAGTGGGGTCGGATGGAGGTGGTCGCGTTCCTCCTGGCATGGAGTTCTTGTAATAGACCTGCACTGCCCTTAATGACCCCTGGTTGCATAGTTCTGGTTGTGTATGCTGTTGGGTACTTCTTCTGGGGAATTATTTGCCTGTTGTTATTATCAAGTAATGGAGTTGCTGTGATGTCCTGCTGGCACAAACATGCCACAACGCAGACATGCCATGAAAAGTGCGAAGGAACAACATCAACCAAGACAAGCACCTGCAAAGTCTGTCCTGGTTTTCCTTGCAGAGTCTCTCCGTTTCATATATAGAAGGGAGAGAGTTGAGCAGCTGCCAGGGCAAGATATTCTGGTCTGTGCTGCTCTGAAGAGGAAAGCAGGGCTGTGGGGGCAGGACGTCAGGGCAGTGACATTGCTTGTTCCTCCCATCAGACGCTCCTTTTCCAGACGATGAACTCACCAGAGCTTGGTGGATGCTGGAGCTCTCTCTGCCCCAGACTTTTTTTCCAGGCAGGAGCAGAGAAAATGGGAAAGAGAGAGTTAGAATGAGGGTAGCATGGTGGTGCTATGGCTGTGCCCTGTTTCATGGACCCTTTCAGAGCAGCGACATAAACCTGTCTCTGACACTCCTAATCTCTACTGAGTTGAAATAAATGCAAAATGCTAATAGGAGAGATGTCCTAAGAAACTGTGACCTCATGTTGTATTCCTCTCTCTATGCATTAGTGCTGCTTTTTAACCAGCATCCTTCTCCAATTCTTTACTTGCATGTTGTCACAGCAAACTGTAAATATTGTGAAGCGGTGAGTAAAACCACCTCCTGCATGGCGTGATTGTTTACATGGTAGAGCAATATAGTGTTAAAGATATAAGGCATGAGAAACTGGCTGTGAGAAGTGGATTAGAATAGAAAAGGGGTGGTAGGGCAGTTGTACACACTGCAGTGTCCTTGAAACTGCATCATGATACAAGAAGGTTCAATATGTGGCTGCCTGACTGAATCGCACCGAAAAGGGAAAACCCATGTGCTTAACCTCTGTGTCCAGAGGCATGTTTTTCTTCTTTAAATGTTGAATGTTTTTCCCCTTTGTTGCTTCTCTAGGATGATTTATTTTTAATCCCTCTGAATTATGGGTACTTTTTATAAACTGCTAAATTTAAATCTAGGCTAGCATTTTTCTAAGATCATAGACTGTAAACATCTGTAGAGCATTTTTTTTCCCGCATTTTATTTAAAATTGATTAATTTGATATACTACCTTGGCCAATCTACTACACTGTCATAATCATCCAGGGATTTGCTCTTAGGAGCAGGCAGGATATTTCATAATGATCCTGACCACATTAGGGGTGCTGACAGAAAAACAAACTTCAGCGCCTTGGGGGCTTGCCTGGCACTGAAAATATACAGTGAAATAAAGTCCTATAGGCTTCTTTAAAGCTTGATTTCTTTTCCAGCACACACTGACTAGATCTGTTCTCCTGGTGACTACGATAGCTGCCGGATTCCTTTCCTGCTTTCTAGATAGGCTTGCTGTTTATTTCAGCTTTTACTCTGGATTTATGAAGGAGCTAGTGCATCCTGAAATAGAGATTTGTGTTGCACTGGTTCTTTTGAATGTTGTCCTAGTAGATAATGCCTTTTTTTTTTCTCTTTTCTTGTGATTTTCCTCTAATGCTTTATTAAATTGTTTCAGATGATGTATTTGTAGTTTATTTGAAATCGCTAATATTTTATATAGATTTTATATATAAAAATTATAAATAATTTATGCTCATTTCCAAGATACTTCAGAAAAAAACAAAGATGCCACAGACAGAGCAGAGGTTTGAACTGACAGAGTTAGATGGCATCCCTCTGTAGGTGACATAACTCTATAATCAGGATCATTCCAGTGCCCAACAGTACAAAAAATGAGGTGATTGAAAGGCTGCCAGATTTACTTAATACCTAGACTGCTATCTCTATTATCTCCAACATTCAAAACTCCTATTCTGTAAAAAAAAAAGAAGTCTTTAGTGAAATATTTATGAACAAAAAGATAAAAGGGGCTGATTGATACCTATACCCTCACAAGAAAAAAGGGAGCGGTACTTAGTGCAAAGCTTGCCTCCTGCAAACCCGTTTTGCTGCAGAAGATTGACCTCTCCGTTTGACATGTCAGGCTGGACGCCTGCTCCGAGGAACAGCCAGGCAGCAATGCCTGCATTAAGCGTACGGTGCTCCAGCACACCTTGTCTGCAGAACATGAGTCCCTGGTTCTCCTAAATTATGGCCTGGGAACTATGCAGAGCACTTCCATATGCAGCAAGGGATGGAGCCAAGGAGTGAATTAACTCCTTGTTCTCTGCTGCTATTGTGCTCTAATTCTCATGGATATTCATTCTTTTGGAATAGGTCTGGCTAATAAACAATAGTTCTGGTCCATAAAAGATTGATGGTGCGCACCTGGCTATTCCGTCTGTTGTTTGCGCTATGCCCTTGAACAATCCCTGTGAAAGCACTATTTATTTATCTGTGACTAAACTAGAATTGTATCCTCCTAGGTGTACACCAGTGTTTATTTTTGATCGAGATAAATATATTTGTCTCTCAGTCTGTATAGGTTAATACTCTCCCTTTTTCTATACTTAAATGCTTAAGAAAGACCAGTTAGCCTTTAAAGCACAGCAAGTCTATGTTAGACATCAGGCATGAGTTCTTGATTCCCAGGATATTGCCTTAAGCACAAAATCATGTTTTTCTTCATAAACTGAAATGTAACAGGGCAGTGATGCTGGGGGAATCCCTTGTAGTGCAGCATAAATATAATGCCCATCAAATTAGGCATCTTTTCATTGAAACCTCTAGAAAGTTCTCTAAAGAATATGATAAAAAAGAAAAAGAAAGAAGAATGAAAATTATGTTGAAGAACGGAAGATTACAGAAATTCAGAAAATTCAGTTACAGGTGAGATGAACAGTTTTTGTTTAAACAAGCAATATCTTAAAACATGACTCTCCCTTTTCACTTTACAAGGAGCAGGCAGACCTAGTAAAGAAAAGAATTATTTTGATTAAGCAGCCTGGATAACATGCCCTCCCTGCTTTGTAGGGTTCAATCACATTTTAGGTAAGATAAACTTATGGAAGTGTATAATGTAGCAATCTATCAATGTCTTGCAATGATTAATGACACAAGTGTCACAACAAACTTATGAAGGAAATGTGGTATTTATCTACATAGCTGATTGAAAGATTTTTAGCAGATTTTTTTACATGTGAGGGTTTTTCCATAGAAAAATGTTATTTTCAAAAAACTTACCAGGTAGGATTAGCATAAGCTCTTTCAATGACAGAAAAATTCCTCAATTCTCCTCTTGTGATGGGTAGCAACTGCCTAATCTGGATCCTGCCCCACTTTCCTGACTTGCATTGGGAGCTCTGACCTCTCATAATATAGAAAGTAATCACAAGGCTTTTGGGAGACAAGTCTCAGCATTTGCTTTTCGGATCTCTTCTTTAGCGACTTTTTGATGGAGTCAATAGGTTGGTAGATCATCAATCCAATCTCCCTACTCAAGCAGGGTCAGCTAGAACAGGTTGCCCAGGACTGTGTCCAGTCAGGTTTTGAATATTTCTAAAGACGGAGACTCCACAATCTCTCTGGGCCACCTTTTACAGTGTTTGACCACTCTATATGCACATATAAACTTATATATGCATATGTTTAAGTGAAATTCCTTGTATTTCAATTTGCACTCGTTGCCTCTTGTTCAATCACTGAGCGCCACTTAGAAGAATCTGGCTCCATCTTCTTTGCACCTTCCCACCAGGTATTTATTCACATTAATACAATCCCCCCAAGCTTTCTCTTTTCCAGCCTGAACAGTCCCAGCTCTCTCAGCGTCTCCTTGTATGAGAGATGCTCCAATCCCTTAATCTTCTTTACAGCCCTTCACTAAACTCGCTCCAGTAGCTCCATGTCTCTCTTGTCCTGGGGAGCTCTGCACTGGGCAACTTCCTGGAGAGGTAAACAAAGAAGCAAAGGAATCACTGTGATAGACATCATAAACCAGAAGGATAATTTTGTCAGCAGAGTTTTGAATAGACTTGAGGAGGCCAGGTTAATATTGAGAAGTGATGTTAACACTCAGAAGGCAGAGACGTGAGCTGAGTAGCAACTGAGTAAATCTGGACAGGGAGAACAGACTGTGTTTGGAGATGTTTCAAAGGGAAGTTAGCAAGACTTGGAAACTGCCCAGATATACAAGACTGGAGAAAATGAAGTCCAAGTATGATCTGGGAGAAAAAAACAGGTGTTTTCTGCTTTTGTTGCCTGCACTCTATCAGCCAAGGGCTTGCATTAATACTGTGAAAGTATGGTTTTGATATCTTGCTTGAAAATGGCACTGTAATCCCTAATCTAAGAACCTGAGGGAAAGTTCTTATCTGTGCTTTTTTTTTCCCTTCAAGGTTTTGTACTGGCATGTTACAGTGATTTTTTTTTCAGTCAACTATATTGGGTTGTATTTTACATGTTTATATGGAGTGATATGACTATGTGGTTGCTACTTCTAAGAAATGACTAAGTCATAACACAGTTCAACCAGAGGTGCACAAGTGAAAGGTATTTTGAAACCAAAACACACTGTTAAATGGACATTTCAGATATTCTACTACTGTAAATCATTATTCTGTAGAAGTCAGTGGATTTACATAGATTTATTCGTGTGGAAGATTAGCCCTGTGTTTGAGTTGCTAAAATTTAATGTAGGACCAAAATTTTCCTTTAGACTCAGTGGGACTTACAGACATCCTCCTGTGTTGGTAGTTGTCAAGTTATTCACGTTATTGCAGAGCACTGAGAAGACTCCCAGGAGCTAGTCGGCGTACAAATATAGAGCTTTGCTAAAGAGTTTATGCCCTTTAATAGATAGTAATTTATTAATTAGATATTTGCTACTTCAGAAGACTAGGACAGATTTCCTTCCTCCTCCTCCTCTTCTCCCCACACCATATACACAATGACCATTAGAAGGATGCTGTAGAAGAAGGACTTCCAGGTACCTATGCACACAGTTCATGTGCTTGTAAGTAGCACATTGGGAGAATATAGCACTGTTCAATGCTTTGTAAAACAAACCGTATTGTGGCAGGAAAAAAAATTCTTTGTTGTGCATATTGTTCCAAATCACCTGGATTGTTGCTTGTAGCTTGATCCGACACCGGTTTTGCCAATGGGAGGCATGAAGAAGGAGAGGAAGGTTTTTTTTTTTATCTTTTCTCCAATGCATGTTCATGTGATGACAAGAGAAATTTCATGTATATGTTTCACAAAGTCCTCGTTCATGTAAATTTCCCAGTGGATTTAACCTCCTGTCTCCACTGACATTTATGAGAAATTTTCCATGAGTCAAGGGCTTCGAGGTTTAGACAGCAGAGAGATTTATTTTGATTTTGAAGACAAGAGAGAATTTGTCTATGTGACTGAGTCACTAGATTTATATTGCTAACAGATAACTTAGTTTATAAAATATGTATATGAGAGAACATCATTAGTGATGCAATCTATTGTGGATTAGACTTTCCCAAATTACTGAGTAGGTGAATAAACACAGTGTAAGTGCAAAAATCAGCTAATATATTTTGCACATTGATTTTGACAATTACAGCCCTGTTTTAATTATTTATGATGCTTCATGTATTAGTAAGTGATCTGTGGTGTATTTTATGAATAAAATGAAATCTCACATTATGTCAGCTCACCACAGGCTCCTGTACCAAATCTTTGCTGAAAGGAGGGGAAAGATGTTCAGTGTTTATACAGATCATACAATATAACCACTGTATTTCAATGTATTAGTTTGCCGACTCTCTGTCTGAACTGATTTTTCACGATGCCTGCAATATCTGCAGGTGCCACACCAATCTTCTTGCCTACATATTAAATGTGAAACTTAATTTTCTCTTGGAGAAGTCAAAGTGGCAACCCAACATTTTTTTTTTCTTCCCTAGGGTTTGACCCTTCCTATATGTATTTCATTCAAGAGTCCTTTTGGAGTAATTAAAAATGTCAGGAAGCAGTAAGGGCAGGCTGCTCCACGTGGGAGGATGAGCTGGGAGCCAAGGTGCCAGCAGGGCAGTGATCCCACCTCCAGGGCACCAGCAGGTTAGTGACAGTGACGAGTCCCACTGACATCAGACAAGGTGAGGTGATGAGTCTGGACTGGGGCCCATCTAGGGGATCCAGGCAAATCCAAAGGGAGTTGGGCTGGAGACCAGCACACCTACCTGTGCTGGGCAGGGACTGGCTGTCCAGGGCTGAGGTGAAGGGAGGCTGGTCCTGGTCACTAATGCCTGCTGGTGAAGGGCCTGATGAAATAGAAAGACAGGCACATTTTATAGAAAAGTGAGGCCCCTTCCTCCCCTGCCCCCCCCACCCAAAAAAAAAACAGCTGATCTGGGTGGGTTAACTATTTTTAAATATTTGTATGAATATCCCAATGCATATGACATCATCAGCACATATGTACACCCATGGGATAAACTGTACTTGCTGGGCCTGATCCAAAAACCATAGAGTCAACAGAAAGCTCTATTTGTTTCTATGATCTTTGGATAAGACCCATATTGACCATACCAGTTATTTCAGGACTGGGGATTGGTGTCATGTGATATCAGCTGGATGGCTGTCCTTCTGCAGATTCAGGAAGGAGCTTTATAATTTTGAGACACGTGTGTTTAGTTTTTTATGCTGGTAAAAATGTCTTTATCTCTAGCAGTCTGCATCTCCGTCTCCTTGTCTAAAAATCACATAATTGTACATTGTTCTTTCCCTTTGGCATTGTCTCAGACATGGAAGCATAGGGGCTTCATTATTTTCCTGTCCCCTTCTGTTCTGTTATCTAGCCTTTTCCTGCACAGTTTTCCTTTTGGCCAACTGCCAGGCTGCTGCCAGACTTCTGCATGAAGTTTCTTGCAGAAATGTCGAAATCGTGCTTCCTCCTCTTTTCTGTGTCAACAGCTCCTTTCTGTTCCTTTTGCAATTATTTCTGATCTGACATGGTCAGAAATGTGTCAGTTGAACACAGGCAGCTCTTTGTAACATTTCACCATGAAAGTATTCACATTTCAGCCTTTCAAAGCTCTGTGTCATCCATGTTCTAAAGCAAGACTGTGAATAGACAAATTTTGTGCAAGACCTTTGAGTCTAGAGAAGAAAGAGTAAGTTGTTGATCTGGATTTTCTCTCTGTATATTCTCCACAAGTAAAACAGAAAGGTGCTGGGTGGTAGAAGAGGGCCGTTTGTGTCTTTGAGCAGTCAAATATCCAGTTAATCTAATAGCTACTGGTGTGTAATTTTGTCGTTTTGTTAGCTGCCCTGTCTGTACTGAATATAATTCCAACCTCCTCTTGTCATTCTGCAAAATCATTCCTTCCCTTTTCCTCTCCAAGCACACTTTTTTTTTCAGTTTTGCACCAACTTTACATCTGTTATTATAAGATGACAGTTCTTCGAAATACATTTCTCACTCTTCATTGATTTGTGGGTAGCAGATATTAATTTTAGAAACATAATGCACCCTCAGTTTTAATGGGGCATCAGAATATTGCTAGATTTGCCCTTCAGATAAACAATATTGTTTATTTGATATCTTAATAATGCACACAGATTGATTTTTTTGCAGATTGCATACTGTACCTAGTCCAGACATATAGTATCCAGTGATGGATAGTAGTATCTATATAAATGTCTGATGTCTACCTAATCAAAGAAAACTGTCTTATGGTGCACCATCTATCTGGCAAACTCTAATACAAATGAGTGTGGCAAGGGAATTTTGTGCATCATTTTGTGTTCTTATTTATCAGTGCAATTCTGTTGCCTTTTTTTAAAGTTACTATGAATTGTTTTTCCATTCCTCTGCTTCTCTATTTTCTAATATGCATATGTGTTGCATAAATATATTACTTATATTTACTGTTTCTCACATGGTGTAAATTATGCCCATTTAGATAGCAAAAAAGTTATGGATTTTTAGTCTGCTTATAGTCAACTTTGGTCAATACTCTGTGCTTTTAGTTAGCTCACTTATTCAGGAGCATTTTAAGCTTTGAGATCCTATCTCATCTCTTCTGTATCACAAGGAAGAAAGCACTTCTGTTCTCTGGTCACTAGAACCTGGGTATGCTGAACATAAAACCAAATTCTCAAGGTCTGGAATTAGGATACAACATGGATTTTTTGGGTTTTTTTTTTTTTTGGTCCCTTATCTCATGTGCTTACATGTGTTTAAGAAGTGAGCTCAGCAAGGTTTTCTTAAACAATAATGAGTTTAAGAGCTTGTTAAACTACCTAAGTTTGTCACTATGGTTCCATTCTTATGGCCATTGGATTCCACAGAGGAAAACCTATGCTTTCCAGATGGATAAAACTAGCAATGCTGCAATAAGAACATGTTTTCTTTTCTTTCCCCGTATTTCCTAAAGCTAGTGAGAATTAAAAGTGGAGTCGATTTATTTTACAGACAAAAATTCACAGGTCTCCAGGGAAGACTATAAAAAAGTAGTGCATGGAGGAAGAGAGTTTTAAGAAGCATAAAGTTCTCTGTGTGTTTCATTTTCTATGTGTCCAGAGATACAGTAGAAGAGTTAGTTTATGACTGTCATGATGGCCTCAGTACAGTGTAAAAGATGATGCGGTTGCGCATACTTATTTGTCCTTATTATCTAATTCATCTAGAAAAGAAATCTGAAGAAGTCATAAGAAATCTGCCTTAAGTCTTTCTAAGATTGGTACTCATCCCTCCCCTCTTTCTTCTTCTTTCCTCCTGATTCCGTTAACTGCCCCTAAAAAAGAAAACAGAAATCATAGGCATAGCAGATCAGGCTTATACAAGATGCCTTCCATAATGTCATAGCTACAACACTTCTAAGTGGTAAATAGCATGGTAATTGCTGAGGACAAGTTGTTGGAAAGGATGTTTCCTTACAATTACACAGAATTTTTGTTCTGGTTATGTCTACACTTGTCTTAGTACATGGTGGTAGACAAGATGATTTCTTGAGATTTTTTCTCTAGGCACAGTCACCTGAAATTTTATACATTTGCAGTAGGACTGGCACAGCTGAAAAGCACCATGAACAAACATTTCATTGAAGATCAAATTTTCTTGAACTTTAGGTTTCCCCTTGCTTCAGTTTTGTTTCAAATTGAGCTGGCCTAAACTAAAATATTTTGTTTCTTTGATGTGACTTAAAAAGATTTTGTCTTGAGTCATTGCAACATTGTTCTCTATCCAGAGACAAAACAAAGTAAGAATCTCATTGCTGGAAAAATCAGCTTTAAACTTTGCATAGGACCACAGGCGATTTTTCCCTTTCTTTCATCATCGTCCAATCTGAATTCAAGGCAAGCTTCTTCAATCTCATTTTCTCTCTCAAATCCATAGAAAAGCAAGCATAACACAATAACTATATAACACTTGCATATAGAGCTGTCTTGAGGCGGGGAGTGGGGTGACAGGCAACATGAAGGAAATGGGACCAATGCTTGGGTAGGATTTATACCAGCTATGTGTGGTTAGCTGCCCAAAGTAGGCGGGGAAGCACCTTAAAGACTGAAGGGCAAATTTTAAGTGTCTGTGATGGATGATGTGCTTTGTCTTGAGCATATAGCAGTCCGGGACTCCAGGCGCAGAAGTACGTCTGTGGAGGTCAGCTATCTGACTGAAGACTGCTCGTTACCTACTGGCACTTCCTTGGGATGCCAAGTGCTGAAGAGTGTGTCAAGCCCCTGCGGAGTGGTCTCTTGACTTAGGAATTCAGCCGCTCTCTTCAGGTTGATGGCATTTGATCCCACAGCTAAAAATTGCCTTCCTGAAGTCTGGTTAAAAGCCTGGCACAAATCTGTCACCACTGTTGTGAATTCAACACTTCTTCTCATCACTGACTTCAAGTATAGCTGATGTCTGCAACTGTCTCTTTACAGAATTAGAGGCCTCTGCAAACTGTGCTGGCCATGGATTAAGGCCTTCAAATTTAGATGCCTGTCTGAAGGGTGCTGCAGTTTCTAAGCTGCCTTGGCTACGTGAAGGCCTAGTCATACTGCTCTAACCTGGGGAGAGAGACTCTTTACAATCTGTCCTTAGAGCTCAGTTGTTCAGTTGTCCTTGTGCTCAGTGTGTATTTTAAATTTGAACCTGCCTTTCGAAGCTCACATTTTCTAACTTAGGAAAACAGAAGAAAATCATTGTAGCATTATGTTACTAAACTCCTTTAATTTTAACAGCATATTTAACTGCCTACCTAAAGGCAGATTGCCGATCTAAAGTGCCAGTACAACATGCTAACAATAAAGTTGATCAGTGTTTGATTTTAGTAAGATTATTTGGAAAGTGAAAGAGCACCAGATGCATGACTGCTCCAATACAGTGATTTTTCCATTAAATTAGAGCAGGAGATGCCATTTATCCTAGAATTATATTGCCTTGATAGAATGTGATATGAAATCTCTCTGGTTCTCTTAGAGAAATGGTCCGTTGGGTCTAATATACAGTACTCCTGAATTGAATATTCTTGGTTTTAATTATTGCATGTGAAATTGATTAAGGCATACAAGTAAATAAAACAAACTTTGCCTAAAAAGAATCAAACAATACTATTGCAAATCTAATCATTTTGTACTGCTGATTAACTTCTTTTTGTAACTGCTTTATGGCAGGAACTTAAATACTTTTAGAATAGTACACTCAACATTATGAAATGAATAATATATTCACTTTTTCTTTCAGTGAGTCATTAATACATCTTATTATTAAGATGGCTTGATACTGATAAAATACAGCACTCATGAAAATGAAGTGAGGGTCTATGCATGTGTGTGCTTACACAGTTTTAAATATTGGTGGCAAAATTTATGACCTTCGTTGGATCACCTGAATTTAATTGAATTTAATTTGAGATTATCAACTGAAAAAAAAAAGACAACGTCATTTGCAAAAGCATTGTAATATTTGCCTTTATCTATAATAATATTTGTTCACTTTTAAAATCCTTAGCTGTTATGGTATTTTAGTTGGCTGCTACAACATGGGCTTTATCTTCTATCTGCGCTCTCTTACTTGATTTAAATTAGTTATTCAGAGGGAGAACTCTTTTTTTTTTCGTTCTAGGCTGTGCATTTACATTGAGAAGTGGTTTGCGAAGGTAAGATGAATCACAAAATATTTTCTTCTTAATGAACACATTTCTGAGAAATATTTTTGTTGTTTCTGCTGAAATAGCTGAAAGGGCAAAAATGATATTAATTAAAGTGAAAATTAAAGGCATCTTCTTTCACTGGTTGTTGGAAGTTTTCCTAATGAAAATGATTTTTAAAGAAATAATATGATCTCTGGAAAAGCTTTAGTAAAAAATAGAACTTTATTCATCTTCTTAACCTTTTGATAGGAATATTTGGGTGGGTGTGATATGGAATTCAGCATTACTATAGAAATATTGTGGTTCATATCTGTCTCCAGATCACCCAGCAATTTTTAATCACTGTTAACATAGGACAAAGTTAAAGGAAACTAGCAGGACCCCTAAAGGTTCATCATTCTTGCTGAGATGAAGTAGATGGATTCCTTTTGGAGTGCAGCTAGTAATTGCTGTGCATAAAAATGGCAAAATAAAATAGAAATTGCATTCCATGGATTCTCCAAAGGTGCTTTCATCTGCAAAACTTTCTGATCTTTGTAATATAGTTCAGAGAATATTTTAAAGTGATTTGGGAAAATCACGAAAATAACAATGACATTCCTATAGTACATTATTATATAGTGCAAGTAATGTAGCTCAATGTGTCTGTTTTTGCAATATTTTAAAATTAATAAAAAAGAGGTCATTTTAATGTATTGGGATCATTTTAATTTCTTCTTATTCCCATAGAGACAGAACGGATAGAAAAGAAAGACTTGTCATATAGATGTTTTCAATTATCAACATAGTTGTTTAACACATTCTGCAATTACTTGAGCTGGTTAGATACATTTGCATATACCTATTGGAACAGATCTTTATTTCTCAGTAAAATACACATATATAAATATGGGACACACACGAAATAACACTCAGGTTTTGTTTTTCCTTTGACAGGTCTGAAATGTATGATTTTAGCTGCCACACGTTGCATTTTCTAGAAATCACTGAGTCACAGTAACATATTCATTTGGTGTCATTTTTAGCCACTTTTTAGAACTGATCTATACTTTTCAGTTAAGTACTAATTTTAATCAAATTCCTTTTTATCTTTGCAGAAACATTTCCAGTATTATCTAGCTTGACTGCAGTTTAATTCATGATTCACATTTCCATTTCACATTTCACATTTCCAGTTTTCGTATTAGCTCCTCCGCATGGATGCAGACAATGATGTACCAAAAGAGCTTTACCCCAGAGTGCAGTTTCACTTAATAACATTTTATCTGTAGTAAAATATGCAGTTTTAATCAACAACATTCTCGCTATTTCTGAGTCTGCCTTGGAGATAACAGTATTTTCTTCAGATTCAACTGTTGAGCGAGACTCCATATTCTTGTGTGGATGCACAAAAGCATAAGGAGGTTGTTTTGGAAGGAACCTGAAAATAAATAGCATGTTCTGCAAAAAGCCTGTGTTTGTTCTTTCAGGAAAGTTTTGAAAGTCACGAAATAATGAGATATTCAGTAAAGGATGTTCTTTATTTAATATTTCTCCAAGGAATGGATATTAGATATGAGGAGGTGTGATGTGGATAATTACATCCAACTGCATTACAGTTTAGGAGCTCTGGTCCAGAGAGAAAACTCTGGACCATCTCCTTAACCTTCTGCTTTGTAGTCGGCCTGGCAGAGCAATCGTGAGAAATGGAAGCTTTAATGCGTGGCAGGAGTTTATCAGTGGTTTGGTGATGCGTAATGTGCAAATAAAATAGTAATAACAATTGTTCATTGTTAATTAGCTCACTGGCTTCAGCTAGATTGACTGTGTTTGTTGTTGTTGTCGTTATTGTTTTCTTTGGTGCCGTAACAGAGATTTTCATAGCATAGATTTTCACTGGAGCTGCTCAGCCCTCCAAATTGTATCATTGTGCGGTCTAGGCTTGTACCTTTCTAGCAGTATCATATTGCTATGGCATGGGCTCAAGTTCACTGCAGTTTAGCAGTGAGGTCATTGCCATAGCATAAAAACTAATTTGAACTAAATGAAATAACATTCCACGTTAGTATATATCAGTAAGGAAGTTAGTAAGTAAATGCATTTTAAGCATTTTACCATCTCGTCTATCTTAAAACTTGTTCAGAAGCAGTTGCTGAAACATGTTCAGCTACCAGAAACACCTTGATTTTAATAATAATATGTGCATTTGAAAATTTTGCCAAAACATTATTTTTATGCTATGAAATGTTAGAATCAAATTATAAATAAAGCATTTGTTCAGCAATGCTGCCAAACAACACAGAAGAGCCCCAAATGCCCATGGATACACCAGTAGTCCAGTTCATTTTTAATACGTTCTGATCAGGAAGAGGATTATGCCTGGGGCACATATTGAAATAACTTCTGTAATATAAAGGGGATAATGCATAGTATTTCCAGTTACTTTTAAAAATACTTCTGTTTTGGAACCCCAGAAGCCCCTTTTACTCAATTCCTCATGACTTTTCTCTGACATGTTGCAAAAGTGGGCCCGGACCCAAATGCTGGATCCAAACACATGGAAACCTTGGATCCAGGACTACTGCATAGTTAAAACAGCCCCTTCTCTCTATTATACACTGAACTGTAGCAGCTGCGAAGAGCCTGGAGCTTTGATGGAAAAGATAGACAATTTTGTGATTTAATTGAACTGGAATCTGTATCTAGTTCTCATTCAAATTCTAATATTAATCTAATTTCAATAAAAATCCACAGACAATTTATTTTTGAGTCCATATCTTGATTCAATCCACTGTAAAAAGTGTGATACATTTCCAGTTTTCCATTTGAAGCATTTAATATAGCATGCAGTGAAACTTAATAAACATTACTTGATAATAACATCTAATTAAAGCTGTAAAGCAAAAGCAATAACTTATTCTTTGTTCTGGAAAATTGAGATCTTTCCTGTCCTTTCTATGTTGATGTTATTTCGACATTCTTGTGTGAATTTGTGGATGTTGCCGTATAGAGGCAGCGTTAGTCAAATTCCTTATAGCAATTCATGCAGTTTCATGGATATTTTCCATGTTACAGGACAAAATGTTTAGTGTACAAATTAACATTTTATATAGAGAGACTGAATATGATTTCAAAGAACTTAGTAATTTTAGTAAGAATTTTATGCATTGCAGAGATATCATAAGATGCCTTTCCTTAGGAACTCAACCTTATTTTGATTTCTAGTTTATTATTTTAAGTTGTCACACAGCCTTAATTTTTATCAGAATTTATATGCAAAGAAAAGTTTAGACATTGTGGACATGCACCACGGCACGAAAAGCTTTGTAATAAAATTATTTATTTGTTTTTAGGCTATAAATAAGAAGATGTAATCATATTTCCAAAATAATTTTCAATGTAAAAGCCAGCAAACAATCTAAACCAGAGATCAGCTGGGGAAATAGTAGTCTGAGCTAGAAACATCCTTAGAGTCTAAATTTGAGCCAGGATTAAATATGGATTACTCATAAAATGTAACAAACCCATATGATTGTAAAAATGTACAGCATTTGGATTGTGTCTTAGATTATAGTAACAGAATGAAAATGATCTTTTTCTATAATGTGATTTCCTTCTGAGAAGTCTAGAGGCATAAATATTTGTTCTTTTGGGGCAATCAAAAAAAAAAACTTAAAAAAATAATCCCCATGCAGTAGGAAATTCTTTTTTTTTCTTTTTTTTTTAAAAATTCTATTTCTAATGGCAGTTTTAAATTTCTATTTCTGAATGGCAGTTGTAAATGACCAAAGTTTACCTTTCTGCTCTGCTGTCCTGTTTCGTATCTAGAAGGCATGTAATTTATTTTCTTTCCAACCCAGGGCCTGTGTAACCTGAATTATATGTTGCACAAATTTCATCCTGAGTAAGCATCTGAAGAAGAAATAAGAATTCTAGTAGAACCTAGGGTACCTCTTTCAGGAATTCCCTCAGTGGGAGAATGGAGATATCTCTTCATGTTCTTTGGAATTCAATTCTCATATTTTAATACTTTTAATAACACCTAATAATGGAAAAGGGGGCCTCACTTTTTCCACCCTATACTTTTTTTTTCAAGGTACCCAAGCGCCAAAGAAAATGAGACGTGTCAGATGATTACTTTTGATGAAGTATACAGACACATACATCACATCTCATTATTTCTTAATGAATTTCACTGAAAATATAATTGATATGCTAAACTAATTTTTGCTCTTCAAAGCAAGTTTTAATGAAATATATTTACGATTTATGAAGTGGGTGCATCCTGTGAAGGCCATTTCCAGTGTGACTTTGATTAAAAAGTTACAGAAGTTATAAGAGTTTAATCGTTTTTCTTTTTTACTTGATTAAATTGAAGAAGTAATGGAGCTATGTCAGGTCAGAGATATAAGAAAAGATCTATGTTCATAACATACAGTGAAGTGAGAAGTTAAGAGAGGGATGACATTCTAACCACAAGCTCAAAGTAGAAGCAACAGTAAAGACACTAAAAAATAGCTCTGCAGACTCTAGCGGGTAACAACACACTGAATGTATTTCTGAAAAGATTTAGAAACAGACCTTAATCAAAAGTTTGCATTAATTTGGAGCCTGAATTTAAGTAAGATTTTCTTGGAAAAGAGAGAGAAAAGCAAATTGTCAGCTATTTTGCTACTCTTCGGTAAAAATACAAAAATAAACTTTGTTTAACTTTTTTTTTTTTTAAGTAGTAGTAGACTGGGATTACCAGTTCAGACAACACGCATTTGTAGCTAGACAGAAATGGGCCTAATGTAGATGCCTTCAGGCTTTCACTAATGTAGGCTGTTACTAAGTGCATCCAAAACCGAATAAACAAAATTTAGTGAAGCCCACAGGTGAAAACTTGATCCATAGCTGTGATATTGTGAAGAATGTTTTTGTTTTTGCATGCTGTCCTTGCTTAACTGCACCATTTGTCTCTAATAGCTGGTCTCAAAGTGGCTAAGAGGTGGGAATTATTTTCTGTTTAGTCACTGCTCTACCAGAGCTGGCAAAAGAATTGAGTGGCAACACAGAGTTGCAATGGCCTTAACACTGATCCATTGTTCAAACTCTTTACTACTGCCAGACCACGTTAAAAAATTATGTCTAGATTTTATTAGCACAATCACATATTTTATATTATCTCTGGAAGTATGAATCATAGAATTTAGACGTGCTCTATTTCTAGACCATCACCCAGACAGTAAAGGACTGCTTTATGTACAGTTTTAAATGATTCTGTGGTCTTTAATTTATTGTCAAATGTTATAGAATGGTCATATCTGGCAGGAACTGGTAAACAGGATCTAAATATATGTATGAGGCTCACTGGCAGACAACTTTTTTTTTTTTTTTTTCCAGCTTGATGTATAAGAGAAACAGTCTACTCAATAAACCCTATAGATATTTTGGATAAATAGGTATCAGCAGAGCATTTGGTAGCTCTTAGCTCTTGTAAGGAGTCCTCCAACTCTGATGCTATTCTAGCAGCAAAAGAAAGCCCTGGCAGTGGCTGCTGTACAAAAGTGTGTCCATGGTAGACTGCGAAAAACTGGGCATCTGGCATGTTGCTTACTAAATGTATCTGCTGATTTTGGTGACTTGACTTGTGACCAGTTCTGAAAGATCTTGTGTGAGAGTTGAGTTTGCTTCTTCCCTCCAATGCAAGAGGCTCTAGCCTCCTGCTTGCTCTTGTTAGAGAGCTGTGATTTTGCGGTATTTCTCCTTATGACTGTGAGTAGGACATTGTGTCTTTTGTAAGGCATGATATAATAAGCTGAGGATCACTAAGATAATGGAAACAGGAGCAGCTGATGTAGAGAAAGCAGCCGAAAGACCTGATTTATTCAGTACTGGGCTAAGAGAAGATCTTATTGCTGTCTACTTCCTGGTTGCAAGGAAGATCAAGCCATACTCTTCTCAGAGGGGCATAGCGGAAGGACAAGCAGAAAGGGATGAAGCTACAACAACAGAATTTCCAGCCAGATGTTATGATTTATTTTTTATTTTTATTTTTATAATGACAGTCATAAAACACAGGAGCAGATTCTAAGGAAGAGAGAAATTGTGGAATCTCCATCCTTGGAAACTGTCAGAATTTGACTGGACACAGCCCTGGGCAACCTGGACTGGCTTTGAGGGTGGCCTTGCTCTGGGCTGTGAGTGGGACCAGATGAACTCTAGAAGTTCTTTCCAGGCTAAGTTATTCTGTGATAGTCAGTGTGTGTGTGGGAAAGCTAGAATACTGATTTTGAGCAAAACTATTTTGTTGTTGTTTTAACTGTTGTGCTTACAGCAGAATAGACAAAATTGAAGTCTTTGTTTATATTTGCTGTGTAAATTTTCTGAACTGTGGGCTAGTATCCAACCTGAAGTGAAAAAAAATACTCAGCAACAAGCCTGAAACTTTTGGCAACTGCTCTATAATCCATTTGTTGGCTGTTTGCTTTTCTGTAGATGTAGATAAGCTTGGCCAAGCCAAAGATCTTTGAAATTAATGTGTAAATATGCGTTTCAACCTGGTTGCCAGTAAAAGAAACAAAGTAAAATGAAATCAGTGCATCAAGGAGAGATTCTTTGATGTGTGCAGCTTCACCTTCAAAATGGCCAGGAAAGAGCAGAACTAACCTTAGTGTGTTTTTATTACAGCAAAAGAGGCATAAATTATGGTTGATTTCTCTCTATTAGATATGGTTTACTGTGCTAATTTATTGTAGCCTTACTCCAGAAGTTTTATTGTGAATGTGCTATGTAGCAGATTAAGCTGAAGTGAAACCCAGAAAACAGCATAACCAGTCTGTCTACCTGTATGCTTTTATTGATTTCCAGCTACTTCCCATTTCTTTGTTAGTGTGTGGACCTTAAGAGCAGGAAAATGTTGTTTCTCAGGAAAATACTTGAGGCCAATCAAGTAATAAAATATCAGCTTCACCAGCTGACCACCTATTAATGCCATTGCTGCATCTTGTAATATTTTTTCAAGTGCCCTGGGGAATTAAGTCCATCAGACAACAGATGTGCATAGAAGCAGCTTGGCAAGATGATCATGGGGGATATGAACAGCTGGAGAACTCATAAGTGCTAACAACTTTGAAAATGTGGAGTAGACACCTGGCCCTCCCTGAAGTCAGTGGGTCAAGGTCTCACCCCTTCCACATTGATGTCTATTCTCCAAATGTCTGGAACGGAGCTGACGTGTGTGACTCAGTTCCTTCTCTGGTTTTAGGGGAGAACTGCTTGCTTCCTTGTGCAAGCAGCTAGTGAAAACCACACATTAAGAAACTGAGGCACTGCTCAGCATGAGCACGTTTTTCTCAGTGTAAAAGATGCTAGATTTTTTAATGTGTATATCTTTATGGACATATGAAGATCTGCAAAGTGTGGAACATTTATTAAAATGAAGTAAGACAGAAGGGTAGGTTTCTTTCCTGCTGTTTGGGAACAACAATTAAAGCTAAATCTGGACCAGACAGGGAGGAATATTCGGCTGAAACCCACCACGAAAGAGGAAGTGCATCCTGAGAACATGACCATAGATGTTCTGGGCTCATGGGTCACTGGGGATGTCACAGGGGCATCCTAGGGGGACTGGAATCTTCTGAAATTGGGAACACCAGAAAAAAAAAAAATCCTGCTTGTCACTTCCACATATACTTCAGTAAAATAGAAAATCCATCTCCTTTTTCTTTGACTCTTGATGACTCCCTCTGCAGCAATAGAGGCTCCTCAGGTCTCTGTGGTGAACTCCTCCTCTCTTGCTGGGACAAGTCAGTGTAGGGACTTGGATGCTGGTGGTTTTCCCTCTATACAGCAGAATGCCTAAAGTGATCTCAAAATGGTTATCTCAGGTGAGGATGGTCTTTGCTTTGACACTGTTGAAATGGAAACTCCTGGTGACAATGATTTTTTCTTAAGAATTAATTGCGTCTGTAGATGCATATTTTGGTTATTCAGCTATTCGTTTGTATAATTCAGCTGACTGAAGACAGGATGTAAGAAGAAATATTTTCTCTCTCTCTGCTACTTGGAATTTAATTTCTGGAACTGGACCTTACTGAAAAGTGCATTTATTGAGAGTTTTGACTTATGGAAGCTGTACATACCCATCATGAATGACTATATGGAGTTAAATTAAGAGTTATTACGGAAAATTACTAAACACTCCTCATAAAGAATTAAGTCTTATGCACACTTAGGGAAAAAAAGAGTTTGAAGAAAAGAAGATTGCTGATTCCACCTGTAGCTGTGAATTGCCACATTCACCAGTTGGTTGTGGAAAACCATAATCAGCAGCTCTGCTAAGGGGCAAGGAGGACAATAGCTGTACTGAGAGACACAATGGGCAATTGTTAGTGCAACAACAGGAGAATTTGATATAAATTGGGGAATTGTATCTCAGGCCACTGTTGCCTGACATTGGCAATTGACTCCATCTGCCGAGGCGGCCAGGCTCGGCCAAACTGTGCCCAGGCCAAAGAGCACAGACACCAATATGAGGATACTGCAAATGGCATTTATTGATGGATAACAAGGTGTTATATAGCTAAGGTTTACAATGTCACATCCGCCTGCTTACATCATAGACTAAACACTATTGACTATTAAGGGCCCTATCTTTCCGTACGCGATATCTTCCGGCCGCCGGACCCTAACTATCTGCCACATGCCACAACTGAGATATTGTTGTATCTCAGGCCATTTGCATGTTTATGGCTTCTCAAGAAAATAAAAGGGATTATTCATTTCTATGTCTGTCTGGTGTCCCATATATATTCCTTGCTGTATCCTCCTTGCCACTGCAGCACTTGGACCTGGTATGCAGAGAGCTGTGCAAGATAAATGGTATTGCTGCAGGAGGGAGAGTTGGCACACTGCATGAGCCAGGGCACCAAGGGCAAAAGTGTGCTTAAAATCAATGCGTTGTGTAAAATTAGTATCTACAGATGCAAGGAAGTGTCAATGAGAGAAGATCGAGTTTGCTATTTAGCACAGCCTGTATGTGTTATACGTCAAAATAGTCAGATCTTTTTTGTTTTGTGTTTTGTGCATAGTATCTGCTACTTAGTAGTGTATCAGCAATGTACATCAGATTCGTGCTGAAAACAGACACTCATTTATTTATTTATTTTTAAACAACTTCTACTTCCGCACTCTGCTCTACTTGCGTGGATGCTCCAATGTTTCCATGTTGCATCCAACATGGAAATCTGGGTTAGATATGGCCGTGGTCCTAGGCTGAGGGACAATAGGAGATTTGCTACTGTAAGTCACACAGACGCACAAATTATTTGTCTCAACTATAAAGTATCCTGTAGATTAGTGAAAATATATCTCTGTCGATGCACAAAAATTTGGCTTCAGTCCAGACGCATAAAAGCAGCAGATAAAGCTATCAAACCATTGCTTTAATATGAGTTCATTTTAACAGTCTGATTTTTCTGTACTTTATATCTATAATTATGTTTCAATAAAAGGATAGCTTGTCTCATTTGCTTAAACCACAAGAATAATTCTTTTAACTGACTCCATTAACCACAAACATTGTAGCAAAACCAATACAAAACAAAGCTGTAGCTTGCTATCTGCTTGCATTTTCTTTGTTACATAGGAAATTCCACTGTAAAAATTAGATGAATTTAGTATTAACTTTTTCGGTGATCCTGTGTGATAGCTTGATTTATATTTCCTTTAAGAAAACCCTATTATTGAGACAACCTGTCCCAGAAGCATGAATTAGCCAGGATTGTACAGGATCAGATGTGGAATGTCTTCTGTTGCATCCATCCAGCACTCAGCCACTGATGTACCTGATTAGAAATTCAACCTCTTGCAGGAAGAAAATTTTATTTGGTTGTTTGTTGGTTTGTTTGTTTCCAACAGGCCATGGTGTTCTAACCTGCTAAGAACAAAGCATCTTGTTTTCCTGAGAACTTGCACATGGGAATAAGACAGGTCTAAGGAAGCCCAAGGGTTACACGGCAGGCACGGGAATTAGTGTATAACTTTTTCTTTCCTTTCCCAAGCAAGCTGGGAAAGTTTCAGCAAGAACTTAAAAAAGAGATGCATGTGTTTTCCTTTTTGTATGTTCAGTTTCTGAAATCTTGATTTTTAGGAAAAAAAAAAAAAGCACAGTCAAAATTATTGCTTCTAAGCAACATAAAGTTACTCTAAGTTAGAGTTTGCATGCAGACTAGTCATTTCAGAAAGTCTTTAAGTCTAAAGTACTTTTTTCTAATTAAATTTTTCTCATGACTTACTAAGGTGACTGTACAATTTCTCCAAGCTTATCTATATTATTTTTAGTCATATCAATACCCAGAGGAGAAAATGTATTGGATTAATTGCATGTTAAATATATATTGGGATGTTGGGATCTTATTATTTTCTTTCTTAATGGAAAGAGAACTATAATGCCTCCCTATCATTATAAATACATATATGCTCTAAAAAAACCCACCAAACAAACAAACAAACAAAACTCAGGGCTGTTGCTTTCTTTTATGATTCACGCCAAAGTCTGCAAAATCAGAGAATGTGGGGAAAACACAGTTTTTAACAGCTTTAGAGATGCAGTGGCCTACATTTCTTTAATTTTCAGCAAAAATTAAGCTGCTAAATTATATGATATCTGTGGTCTTTTACATCATGCTAGTAAGTCAGGATATATGAACACTTGTGGTTAGTTTCATGAAGTTCATTTTTTTATACAACATGAAATGCAGTAGAATAGGTTATGCTGTCTAAACTCAAAAGCAAAAAAAATTTTAAATAAAAAACTGTCAGACTATTCCCTGTCCACAATTCCTTCATGCAAAGAAAACAGCTAATATTTTAGACCTGTACCTAACAGGGAAAAAATAATAAATTCTAAATCTGGAGCAAGACAAATGCGAATACAATCCTTTGGGGGCTTTGTTACTGTTTCCTGAATAAAAGCTGTAATTTTTGTAATACCCCTCCACTCCTTATTGCTTGTGTCTAGACACAGATTGACCATAAAGCAATATTAATATTCTATATTGCCCTGGTTAAGAGTTTTTGTTTGGCATCAGGGAAGAACTTTGAACATTTTAATGGTACATTCTGTGGCATAGTAGTTGTGAATGGGCTTATTTTAATGTAGAAATAAGTTGGTTATCGAAGGTATTTTTATTATGCATCTCCTTGTAATTTCTGCCAAATAAACAAAATATTTCTCAGATAATTGGCCTATTAGTCCGTCAGTTTCTGGTTATTTTTTCAGTGTTGTATTAAAAGGCTTGTAAATCCAAAATTTTTTATTAGCTTGCTGATTTTGCAGAGCCTGATGGTAAATAACCTGGCATAGCATTAAAAGCTCTTTATGGAAGGAAGACAGTATATTTTTTTGGTGTCGACTTCTGCATGATTCAATTTACACTAAGTATCACCATGACCTTTATAACAGCACAGTGAATTTTAAAAGCCAGTTAGCATGTGACGGCTAACTTGCCCTTGTATAATGCGGCTTTAAAAATGACTGCCGAGCCTTCCCAAACTTGATAAATGTACAGCTGATAGCCCAGCAATGAACGCAAAAGGTCTTCAAAAATGCTGAGAACAGTAATTAAGCATTTTGAGAAGTGAAAGATTTATGTCATTAATTATATAAAAATCATTTTAAAAGATCTTCTGCAAATTATTTGTTTATTTAGATGAATAATGTTTCTTCTATTTATATAAAAAGCTTTTGAGACTTTAGCTGTACTGAATCAAAGACAAGATACCTATTTCTCTCACCTTGAATATTGTTTTGTCTATGACATTAAACTCATTACTGTGGTATTTGGAAAAGAGAAGATTGAGAGGGGATCTTTTCAACATGTACAATTATCTGAGGGGAGAATGCACAACTTTCCTGCTTTGTACAATATTGCCAGCACTTGGTTACTTGTGGAATGACTTTCCACTTTTTGTTTTGGGAACAAACTCTTCTCAGTGGCGTCCAGTGGGAGAACAAGTGAAAATGGGTACAAGTTGAAACACAGG
>NW_010588841.1:84331-129770 GCF_000705375.1 Tinamus guttatus | reverse complement strand
TTACAACTTCGTCATCAGATCTCTTTTGTCCAGTATAGTGTAAGTTTAACAGCTCCTTTCCTCATTTTTTGTAATAACAATTTTTCTTACCTAATCTATCCTGTGGAACTGGAATCCAGAAAGCCCTTCCCCAAGCTGTGTATGCATAAAAGTCTAAATGGAAATTCAGCTCTATATGAGAATATAGATTTTACTAACATATCAATCTCACCACTATGGAATGAACCAAAATTATATCTGCATCTATCTCAGTGAATAGCAGATTTGAGTCAATGCTAATTCTAGAGATTCAAGTTAGATTGCTAAGTACAAACATTTTATCTGAAATTCTCATTGACTTTTAAATTGTGCCCGTATGTGCTCAAGTCATGAGAGAAGAGGAAAAAAAAAGAATTCAGAGGCAAAAGAAACCTCCCTCTATGAAAGTTGATCAAAAATATAGTTACTCCATATGTCATTAAGAAGCTAGCAGCTGTGTTGATGAAATCACAATTCCTTTTGGTAAGATCCATATGCAATGTAAAGCTTTGACATTACATTTACTAAAAGCCATGGTATGATTTCCTGCATATATCAGTATCTGGCAATTGTCAGTTCTACTTACTATTTTATTCCAATATAAAAATGATTAATATTATGGGTCATATTTTTACATGAAATCCAGAATTACATTTGGTATGAGATGTGGCAGGCTTTGTTCCTGATATAAAGGAGAATTGTCTGCATCACAAAATCATAGACTTGGACATGAAAAACGTTTTCCCTCAAATTTTGTAATTTGCAGTTGCTTGGAGGACTAGCATGTCTAACGTATTTCAGTTGGGACTATCAACAAATTTTATAGTGTATCTAAGTATGGCTTTATTGTGTCTAGCAATAAATATGAAAATTCTATGTTATTTTTGACTGCACTCAAATATTTAGGACCATATGGCAACACCAAGAGTTAAATTCTTTTTAAATTCTTCTTATTATGAAATTTATGTGGATAGTTATGTCCTCAAGTGTGGTGAAAAGAACTTCATTATCTGTCTCATTAACTCAAGTCTACCCTTTCAGGGATGTTCTAGTTTTCAAGTACATAGCACTCTCTTTTTTGATTGTTTGTGGTCTGAGGAAAAACACTGAGAGTGTCTTGAAAAAGCAGTCCTGCTCCCTTTTCTAATATAGTTTGGGCTCCCTAAATCTATTTAACAACCACACTTCATACTTTGTGTGATTAAATTTCTTAGACTTATTCTAAAATCGTATAACCAGAAAAAAAAAAAAAAAAAGTGGTCATTGCACTGGAATTTCACTGAATCTAAAGCTCACAATATTTCACCTGTTTTCAGAAGATCGATAATCCAGTTACTGCCACTGACAGTAATGGAGTATCCTTTTCCCATACTGTGAATGATGAAATGCCCTTGATGCCCTGCCATGAAGATAACAAGACATTATGATACAGTAAATTCTTATAACCAAGGTACAGGATAAAATGCTATGCAAATCATATGAGATGGCTAAAATAATACTTTCTGGCCTTATTTAATTTATAGATCAGTTTATGAAATACTTGGAGAAGACAGTAACAGGCAATAAAGTCAGAGATGTTACTTCTTCCCCATGAATTCCTTCTGCTTCTTGAAATACCAGGAAAAGCCAATGAGGAAAAAGAGGGAATTATGAGGACAAGGAAAAAGTAAGAAAAACCCACAAATCATTTTAATATAGAGTTTAAATATAGGAATAACTGTTATAGGAATATATATTAAATCTGTATGGTTGATTTGATATTGTAAAATGTGTTGATGAAATCACAATTCCTGAAGTGTAGATAACAAGTACATAGTGAAGAAGAGGCACTGGCTGTACTCGGATTATCATCTTTCATTCATTGCCCTACTTGATACTACAAAACAAGCAAGATGACTAGAATTTCTGCTTCACATTAAAAACGGCTAATGATAATTGGAAGAGTCTGACAGTAGTGACAAATATGAACACACAGTGTATAGGTAACAGTAGATTTTAAAAATAGATGCTGCGTGGGGTCCTCTGTACTATGATAAATAACGTTACCATCTTGGCCAGCAATGAGCCTGTCGGGGCCCTAGGTGCACGAGCCCCCCTGCCCAGCTTCCCTTGGAGTCTCCCACCGCTCCGTCCGGCTGTGCCTGGGCTTAGCTGCAGCAGTGCTGGGCTCCAGCTTCCCCTCCAGCTGCCCCTTCCCGGGCTCTCTGGACAGACTCTGGCCCTGGTTCATCACTCTGCCTTTTCTGGGGCTACTGCTGGGTGCTGCTATCAGCACGTGGCTCTGTCTGCTGCGTTTGGACCTTGTGGGACCGTGACTCATCATCGGTCAGGGCATGGCCTGTGCTAGGGTCACCATTGGCTCTCGTCTTGTCTCCCTTCGTGGAGCCACAGTGCCCTTACACTTCCCAGGCAGACATGAACATGCAAAACCTGTAAATGTCACTCGCAGAACTCATAAAGTGCTTCCAGCTCACAAAAAAGCAGGGTGGAGAAGCTAGTCTTTCGGCTAAAAAAAAGGCTAGTGGCAGGTAGGACAGAGTGAGATTACTATCTCTTATTATAATCAACTATGTTGTCAGTTGCAGTAATATAATCTAAAACACACTGGGTTCACAGGCTGCTGGAATAAAGATATTTGCTCAGGGTATCTTCTGAGAATTAATATCTTTTTAATGAGATTTACAATATTTGAGGTTTTTGGTCACCAGTAAAGTAGTATTGGTAGTACAAATCTGGAAAAATATCTACTTGCAAAATACTTGCTTAGTTGAGTGTTTATCATACCCCAGCTCTACATAGCTTAACTTTATTGAAACATCTAAAGATGTCTGAATTCCCTGATAACAGAACGTTCAAGCTTTGATTACTTTAATTTTTTTTTTTCATAAAATCCACCACTCACTGTTTCACTAGTATGTAATGGTGGGAAGTCTAGTGCAGAGGGATCACGGGATGTTTTGCCATGCACCTCTTCTGACTTTGGTCTGGGAAGCCTGAGACTCCATAGCAGCAGAAATGCCAAGCGCCAGCCCAGGCAAGCATTCCCGTCATCGCTAGCATTGCTGGGGCAGCACAGAGTGATAGCAGTGAACACTAAGGGACTATAAATATGGCAAGAATTCACGGAGGAGACACAGACTTTTGAGGCAGTCTCAGGATGAGGGCCATTCTTTAAATAGCATTGAGCAGGTTTGAAAATTAAAGTAACAGCTGCCTTTTGCATTGAAGAATCAAGCAAGAGTGGGCAAAACAGAATTCATTTACTAAAACCTACTCACGGATTGGCAACGCGCAACTCACGCACGCAACGGCCTTGCAACGGATTCATACATGCAGTAGCACACGGCTACTGCTAAACAGCAGAAATGTTTGACATTCATGCTCAAGCTTGCTGCTTTGCCAAGAACACCTATGTCTTTCTACCACTATATAAGTACACTCACACACACACACATATATATATAAATATGTATGTACGTACGTATGTATATGTGGTACCAGGTGCTGCCTATCTGGTACCCTTAATTCCTGTGTGGAGACACCTGAACAAGCATCACTCTGCCCCAGAGCACACCAGGTGCCTCTTGAGCAGGACGCGCTTCCTGGAGCAAGCCGACTTGACCGGCTGTTCCCAGGCCCTGGGCTCGCCGGCTCGCAGACAGCTTGACTTGCTGCTCTCCTGGGCCAGAAAACACCCTGCCTGCCTCATTCAGCTGCTGAAAAGCAAGACACTTTCAAAGGGTTTTATTAGCTTCATAAAATGTCTAATGATTATGTAAGGTGCCTAAATTTAAAAAGTTAAACCTATTACTGAACAAACATGCTCAATGTACCAGTGTCTTAGTTTCTTATCTATTTCTTCTGTTTCTTATCTATTTCTCATTACAAACACAATTACAGTTTTTTTTTTTAATTTTACACCATTTTGCTTCCTCTTTTTCAATATCTGGTGTAAATTATTCATTGAATGGATTTCATTCAGAGGAGTGAATGAATTGCCTGATGGCTTTAGTTTAGAAGCCTTTATTGACTATGTTTTATATAGTAAAGAAAACAATGCACAGTCAGTGTTAAATCATTATATAAAAGCACCTATAAAACTGACTGCTGATTTTTTTACAATGACACTTACATCCTGATTTATCTTCCTGAATGCACCACTTGCGAAAATGAGCCTAAGCAAGAGAGATGGCTGGCTACAAATGCAGCTGTTTAACTACATATTTATACCTGCATTTGGTGGAAATAAACAAAAAAGACAACTATTACCACTCCTACTGGATACCAGGTCTAATACAGGGAGAGATTTATAGAAGTGTAAAAATTAGTAAATATTCACATATGACGGCGGAAAATAGTATTCCATTTGTGCTATAATGAAATGCAGAACAGAAAAATACAGATTTATGACTGAGTGTAGCTTAGAAATTTACATAATCCAAATCCTTAATATTGATGCTCCATATCGAGTCTCCTACTTACACCTATACAAGCAGTATCATTTCACTTGTAAGCAAAGACTCTGAAGTTCTAGGAAGAATTTACAAAAAATAAACGCTTTTTCACAGTGAACAAAATCCTCCCAGAAATTATCCTGATTTCCAGAAATAAAATCTAAATTAAGAAGAGTCAAAACTGAGAGTATATTTCTGTAATGTTACCATAAAATATATTTTGGGAATGTAGCATTTGTCCCAAAGGTAAATACAATGAGTACAAGAAATGCAACAATAAGGTGCATACGTGGAAAAAACTCCAACATTTTAAGGTAATAAAACATGCAATTAAGGCACTGCACCAAGGAAACAGAAGTTTTATTGACAATGGTGTTATGCAATAAAGTTATCATTGGGTTATTAATATTAAATGATTTTAAGATTAGAAACTGGGGTTCAAAATTCTTAAAGAATAACTTAATCTAGATAGTAATATCATGAACATTGGTTCCACAGCCTCTTTCTTTTCTTTAAATCCTGGTAACCAATTCTTTTTCTATTTATGGATTTGTGTACTTAAGATATAACACCTTTTTGTTATACATATCCACATGTATAATTCCACTTATTTTTTTCATGAGTTTTTGCTACCTTTGTTTATTCTGTTTTATATATATATAAGAATATATTTGGCTTCATAGTTAAGACTGGTAGCTCAGTATTAGGTACATGATTTCTGTAAGTTATTATTGACGTTAGGATGCGAAGGTCACTGTTATCTGACTTGCTAATGACTGTTTATAATCCGTGAGAAAAAGAAGAAAAAGACAACTTTCAAGGTGGCAAAGTGAAACAAATTAAAAGGATGAACTTGGAAAAAAAATATCATAATATATTTCTATTTAACCCATCATTTCTGCTGGAAAGAAACAACACGTTACATTACCAAAAATTCTATTTTTCACGAGAATTTTTTTTTCCTTCAAGATGGGTATAGTTTCATTTTTATAACAAAAATTTCACAGAAATAAAAATTGCATCTTGTTTTAATCTTTTTTGCCTTGAGAAATCTACCCTACACTGAGTGGTGTTTGCTGCTGAGCACTAGTTGTTATCAGTAGATCTTGAGGAGCACTCATGGAATGTAACTTGTTGGTATGGGACGCTGCTGGGCTGTTACAAAAGCATGCATGGGCTCACGGATGCTTGACACAGGAGCACAGTTTAGCCTGTGATCTAGGCATTGATAGTTCAAGTTTAATACCTTTTTATTTTGAAGCTCATAATGGACCTGAGCATCAATCTGCAGTTACGACATAGTAAGTGTGAGCTTCATCACAGAAGTAATAGAAAGCTGTGTGGCTTTTCTTAAGTGGAGACTGTCTTAGGATCCGGCCAGCCCCTGGCCCTGACAGCAAGCCTTGCTGTGAACACAGCTCCACAGACTGTTACAGCAAGCTCTGTCTGCTGTATTCTTGGCCTGCCTCCTTTCATCATTTTTTTCCCCTTGATGCCCTGTGCTCTTGTGTATCTATACATTCTTGTCTGCTACACAGGAGATTCAGAAGGGCTCTTGTTCCCACTAAAATCAATAACAACGCTCCGCTTGGGGCTCAGGACATGAGGATATAATTTTCAGCCTTTTTCACTATAGAAGTGAAAATATATATTTTCACATTAAAAATGTGAAATAATTCTTTAATATGTTAATAAACAGATAGGCTGAATTTGTAAACATGACAAATTCTGCAAAAGAGGCCTTGCTTACAATATATCTTCTCTTAACAGAAAGCAGGTTCCCAAGTCATATCTGTGTCCAGGCCAACTGATCTAAGCTCAAAGACCAGTTATATTCTTCATAGCTTTCCTTCTCCAGTATACCCAAGAGCAGGCACTTAATAGAATGACCTGAGATATCTTCTCATTTCTTCTGAATCATTGCAGCTAAAATCTATTTGTCCTGGTTTATGCAAAACAGGTGCAGCAATATATTCCTAGCTGCTGTAGGACAGCATTAGCTACCTGTTGTTTTGACGCCATTTCATGAAAGCTCTTAAGCTGTGAAAGTTACTTGATACAGTAAACAACAAGGTCCAAAGAAAAGCGTGTTTTTTAAAAAAATATTTAAATAATTATAAAACAGTTCTGCAATTCTTTTCTCCTTCATTCAAATTAATACTATAGCATACAGAGACATACTGTTGAGGTCACTGGTAAATACCTTGATAATCAGTTATCACGTACAGTCCTGCCCTGAACTCACTTTGGCCGCAGGCCAAATTGTTTAGCTGACAATTTTCCAAAAATTTGACAAGAGCTTTTGCATGCAAGTACAAGAGAGACAGCATCAAATTCCAGTACTGTGGCAAACAGTAATGTGACCTTAACCCTACAAATGGAATTGGCAAAAATGAGGATTACTGCCAGAAAATAAAAGAAAGGATTTTCTTTCTACTTGGCATAAATGAAGTCATAATGCAGTCTTCCATTCTGCAATAAAACAAATGACAGTTTATAAGTATACTTAAAGAAATGTACGTAGAGCTTTTTCTGATAATCATAAACCGTATATATTAATTTGGGGTGCTTCTGCATAGAAATACCTGTATATATCAATGTGAATAGCCATTGATGAATGATGCTATTAAAGAAAATTATCAGGAAAGGAGAAAATTAGATTATATATTGCCTATCTGAGCTCTGCCAGCTGAATCAGAAAGATCCCTTTATGCTATATAAGCCTTCAGCTGCCTGCACAGTAAGACCTTTTCAGAAGGAAGGAAATAGCTGAAGGGTAGGGGGGGATTGTAGCACACTCAGTAAATGGAGGTGCCAGGAGCCAGCAGAGTCTGTCAGATCTCTGCCCAGCAGTGCATCCTATGACAGCCATGTGCTTTATGAAGCTGCAGATGCCTGCACCTGTCCAAGAGCTGACAAAGTCCTCTGACGTACCAGACCCAGGAACCTACAGGCATAGCTGGTCCTCTGAAGTTTTGAGAGAGTATTTATTAATATCTCCACAAAAGTGGTAGTGGTGGGCAAGATACACCTCGCCTAGATACAGCCCAAGGTTTTCAAAACTGATCAGGGTAATAGAAACAATGCAAAAGAAATTAGTCTAAAGACAGAAATTTGGCTAGTAAATCACAAAGAAGCTGTAAGAAATAAAGAATGTGTTTTTCAATGGCTGATAAACTAGGTAGAGAAATACAGCCTATCCCACAACCCCACATTTTAAAGTGTGTGTGGTATGATTCCTGTTACAAACAGTGGCTACTGCGTCTGTGTATATGAAAACAAAGATAGGTCTTTTTCAGAAACTATCTGTAGGAAGAATATACAATTCTGTTAGTAAGAGAGGCGGAAATCTTTCCAATTATTACACTTAGTATTTAGGAGAAGGATTTTTTTTGTTGTTCCTTTATGCTTTTCCTCTTCTTTCTTCTTTCTTCTTTCCTTTTTTTTTTTTTTTTTTTTTTTTTTGTTCTCAGTGAAGCATGGAATTTTTCAGCTCTTGCACCTGGTCTGACAAACAATATCCCCACTATTTTTACACATTCTAAGCCCCAGCACTTTTTTTGACAGCTGCAATTGCTGTCCAGCTAAGAAGCTAAGAAGATCTTGACCTCTACCATTAATGTCAATTGCCGATCAGACAGCATATAGCAATCAAAGTACCAATTTCTTTTCTGGCCCTAATGAGAAACTGTATAGCACATCTTAGCAGCAGATAGCAACCCTATCCTGAAATTCTCCTGTCAACTCACCAAACTCACCATAAGCATCAGATGGCTACTGAATTAATATGGGAACTTTTTTTTGTTTGTTTGTTTGTTTTAATGAACCTGAACAAGGAACGGATGAAGTTTAGAAAAGGTATGTAAAACACTAACTGGTTTTTAAAGGTGATCAAATGTTAAAGGGTTTTGTAACTACACAAATGGTTTCCTTGGAGTAAGTTCCATCTTACAAATATTTCTCCTGTTCTACAAAACATACACATATTAAAAGAAGAAGAAAAATACAGAAAAAGAGCCAAAAAACTTCTAGGTATTCTAATATCTTCTATTCAGGTTCTGAAAGAAAAACAATTGCTCAGTAGTGAAAAAGGTAGGAAGAAATACATTTTCAAAAGTGAGATATGATCCAAAGGGAATATTGTCCAAAGCTGGAAGTAAACTAAACACATTTTCCTGAGATCAGTAACATATCTCAGAAAAATTCTGTTTTTATGGGATTTCACTTATTCCTGGAAGTCTTCTTAAAAAATTTACTTTCTCACAGTTGCTGTCTTAGTTTTGGTGATTCAAGTTTGTGAAGAGAAGTTTTGAAAAGCAAGGTAAACTTTTAATAAAAAAATCTACACACTGCAATAGAATTAGAAAACTTAAGCACTTAGAAGAAATGAATTGATTTTATTGAAAAAAGAGAAGGGTAAAGAAATTCCTTTTTGCTAATGTGCAATTGACACTTAGACTGCTATTGTATGGAGTACGCTCTTATAGTATAAGATAATTTAATTCCAAAATGAAAAAATGAAAACTCGTTTACAAACTAAATGTGAAATATATAAACATCCATGTTCATATGAAAGTGGTAGGAAATGAAAAGTTACAGAATTCTTCAAACACACACAGACACACATAAAGTCATTATGCTTCTTTTATTCTATTCTTCACCAAGCATGTAGCAAATGTCCTTCAAAACAGAGGAGGTCACTTGCTAAGGTCAAGATTTTTTCCACTTTAGAAAATATTTTTAGCCTTGAACTGCTACAGGACCTTACTGCAAAAGTTGCAAACAACTTGGATTTCTTGGATTCAAAATTTTCCTTAAAAATACTCTTTTATATTATATTATTATTCATTTACTTTTATAATATACTTGGTTTGGAGGTACACCTCTTGCAAGATATATCTTTCCAAATACTTAGTTCTGAATCTCTGGCTGTGCTATGCTTCTTCCTTCTTTGGATCTCACTAATGCCACCAATGCTAATCCCTACTGAAAATCAGATTTCAGGTTATCTATTTTCAGGACATTCATAGACCTTCCTGGCACACAGGTAAAAACAAACAACAGTGATGTTGTTTTAGACTTCTAGATGTTTAACTGCTGGCCAGGTTTGGCTCTGTAAGTGAGCATTTGACATTACAAGGTGCTGGCTGCACTTACCATCTTTGAATGATAATTAGCATGCTGCCTTTTACACTGCTATGTGTTCAGCATGGGAAGCAACAGAGAATATACTGATGCTGATGATTTTAAATACTAAATGTGTGTTAGCCACTAAACTCATTTCTATGAGTTTTTTTTTTTTAATGTTCTGTAAATAGCTTATGGTACAAATCACAAATCATTTTTTCTTGCAAGGATCTTAACATACAGCACTGCAATACATGTGAAAGATAAAGCAGAAAGAAAAGGCGGATAAAACAGAAAAGAACACTGTCCTGAATGAAAAGAAACTTACAAAGAACTACAAGATTTTCAGATTTCTAATACACTAAGAAAGACATTTCTGGAGCAAATTGCAGAAACTACCCAACAGCACAGGATGTACTATTTTAGAATACAATGAAATAAAATTGCCCCATATTGTGCCTGTAGCACTTTAGGAGAAATTAAGGATGGTAGATATAAGAGCAACATGGCAATTCAGTGGTTGAAATACAAGATAAGAAATGTATTCTTGGCACAGTCAATAAGTGGATATATTTATCTCTAAGACTCAATTTCTCTCTTTATACATATCTTGAAATTGGTCAATATTACCTTTTTAAAACACTTACGTAGAATCCAGTGAAGCACCACAATAACGTCAAAGACTTATATGATAGTCATCCCATCACAGCATAGCCAATTTTCATAAACCAACTCTGACATCCATTATTGGATATTTTTGTAAAGGCTATGAATAGCAGTTATAAATATTTGCATCTTCAGAATTAAAATTTGGCCAAGCATCAAAGCAGGACAATTTCTGTTTTAAAATTTTAGATGCAAGGATAGTTGCTTTTGAGTCTCATAAGAAAGCAAACATTTTCAGAAGCACAGGCTCCCTCCAGTATGAAGGTGGATACTGTTTTGCTATTGATTCAATGAAGAGATATTCCCCATAAAAAACCATCAGAACTTCTCCAGTGTCTTGGCTTTTCGTTTTGTCGTTCAGGCTGTTGTTCTGATGTACACCATCTGACTACCATTTTAATGATGTCTCTTGCCATCTTACTATCTCCATCTTTACCCATTCTCCCCAGCTTTCTCTGTCTTTATCTAATTTGGTTGGTTATTATGAAGTATTGCCTAAAAACATTTAAGTCCAACACAAAACCCTGCACTTTTTGCATTTTGTAAATGTAAATCTCCAGGGTAAAGGAGCTAGTACTTATTTATGGTGGCATTAAAAAAAACAAAGGTGTATTGAGAGAAGCAGAGGGAGATTTTTTTTTTTATTTTTATAGTCTTGGTTCTTGAAAATTTGTATTGATTCTGTGTCTTACTAGACAAAAATGCTGAAAAATTGGCAGAAATAATACAGGAAAAAAATCTGCCAGGCTTGAGAAAACACCTTACAGAGGGAGACTTCAGAAGTTCAGTCTATTTTATCAACCTAGAAAGAAGCCTGAAAGGTAATTTGATTACAGTGCACAAACATCTTCATGGAAATAAAATACTATCTACTTAAAGGCTCTTTGATCTTATGAAGGGGATATCACTAGAACAAAACGTCAAATACCAAACTGAAATTTAAATGCAAATTGCAAATTCAATGCAGATTAGGCATGCAACTTCAACGGTAAGAATATCTTGTTGCTAGAAGAAATGCAAGGCAAACAGAGGCTTCAAATAAGGCCTGGATGCTTATTGTGGAAGAGAAAGATCAGTCAATGTTTGAGTTTTCTTTTTTTCAGTGAGAAATATGAGGGTTTTTTTTCATATACAAACTATCATCAGGCTACAGCATCCGATTAGAGAGTCTAGATTTCTTTGGCTTTGGAAGTTGTGAATCTGTTGGAAATTCAGCAGTTGAGTGGCCTCAGTTCTGCCAAATGTGTCTATGAATTTTTCGCCCAATTCCTTAGATATTGGGTAAAGGCTGACCGTTTAACCCAGGACATTCTTTTGAAGTACTGTATTAAAACATCATTGACTCTTCTGAAGTCAGAAAACCTGCTTCCAGATCTGTGGCATAGTAGGATAATTATCTACTTTATATTTCTTAGTAAGCATATAACTTAAATCTTATTAATCCTCTATGAAATTTGTCACTTGTTAAGGTTCCAGGTAACATTTTGTCTTTTAGCAAAATTAGGCTCCCTTTTAATTTGCCTTAGCAAACATAATAATTACAAATAGTGCAGGGCAATTAGAGGGAACTAAGACATTAGTGGGGATGTTTTCTGGATGTTCGGTTCACCTCCCTCACAGCATCAATATGCAGATTCTAGTTGTATCAATAAAACAAAACGGGGTGAGAGCATGGGCCTGAACTGCTCCAGAGCTGCCCATCCTCTTTAACTGTTAGCGTACATCCAGGACAGATGCTGCACCACTAGAGAACACGCTCTGGATATTTTATTGGCTAATACAGACAGAGCCATACGTATATATATTGCAAGGCAATATATGCCAGCCAAATTTCATCCCTAAGATTTGGATTAAAATATTTATTTAATAAATCTATCCAGTAGTGTCTTTAATGGAATTGTGAAGTCCTCCGTAGGATGTGTATAACTTGTTCCTAGGCACAATAATTACACTTATAACTGGAACTTAATTTAATTCAAGATTGAAGGTAACAAGTTTTAGTCTCTGAAAATCATCCGATTCTTCAGTTGACAAAATGAAGAGCTATTGAGAGTATCTACCATTTTTTTTTGTCATGGCTAGCTATCTATGTGAAAGTACTAGGTAATTTCTCAACCTTTTCTCTCCTGTATAAATAAATAAACTGGAGTCTCAGTCTAAGTTTCGAATTTCAGAATATCTTTTCTTATTCTAGAAAACTTTGAACTCTTTCCAATATTTCATCTCTTTCTTGTAGCTTTAATATCAGATTTGAACAAAGCATTGTCACAATAGCGTATAGTGATATGTATGCCGACCTCATCTTTTTCTTCTACTCAGTAGTTTTCCTCTTGTTAACATTTTTTTTTCATCCCATTAGACCATAACACCTCACTAAGAATTCACATAAGGCAGAATTCATGCTGAGCTTATCTTTAATGACCTAATGGCCTTTCCCAAGTCACTATTTTAAAAAACAAACTCTACCATATAAGTATGAGGTGTGTAATTTGTTTCCAGGTTTATTGTTTTGCACCTGGTTTATTGCTTTGCACCTAGTTCTAGTGATCAAGGTAATTTGATCTGTATTGTGCTACCAGACATAACTATCTAAAAAAAGGTTTTATAACTTAATTTCTCTGATAAATCAGAATTTTGACTGACATTGGGTCAAAAAATGACACCCTGAGAGAGCTGCATGTTTGTGGCCATTGCTGTCTTCCCGTAAATGATTGCATTTTACATGTTAGTGAGCCAGTTCTTTAAACACCTACTATTTGTCAGATTAATTTGATATATTGTAATTTTAATCAAAATGTCATACATTTCCAAAACAAGTTAACTGAGAAATCTGTGTATACTATGTCAACATGCATCATTAAATAGCCTATTAGAAAAATAAATGCTATGGGTATTTAACACCAATTTAACTGTCTTAAATGAATTGGGAAAGTTTCCCTTTCTGTTTTTTCCATTTTCTTTTTCTCAAGACAGTCTCCTCAGGGAATTAGAATTATTGTTATCATTATGAATGTGCTAGTTTAAAACCATCAGTTACACCTAAATTGAAAAAAACATTTTTAAAAAAATTGCTGGTTTTGGAGAGGTGAAAAAACATACCTTCCTTCCCAGCTCAAACCTCTTATTTTCAGATTGAACATCTGTGAATGTTTTATGAGATCCAACTGGAAGATTCAAATTTTGAAGCTTTTTTAAATGACTAACAAAGAAAACAGTGGCACAATATATCTCTTTGGGTCTCTATCTTTAACTAATTAAAAGTGTATAAATGCCTTATTTGCAATATCTATAAATATTGATAAAATCTCCAGAATAGGCTGTGGGCTTACTTAACAGCAGAAGTATTTCTATAACTTTTACCTATATTTTTTCCAAATATCTAGACAACAAAGATCTACCTAACTCCAGAGTGAAATATCAAGCATTTACAGGCAAAGACCATCCATGCTATACCCTTAGTCCCACTCTTGTCACAACTTTCAGACTCTTTCATCACTTTCCAGATGCTTCACCTGCCCTTAATCTAATCCCCAATGCTCTGAATTGCTATATGATAGGTTACAAACAAAAATATATACACACACACATTCATACATATCCAGCAATGCATACAGGTCCAATCACATAAAGATTGTTCTATACATTTGGATCTCTTATTCAAATTTACATTATGTGTAAATACATAAATTGTGTTTGACTAATGTGTTTACTTTTATGTGTTAAAAGTAGATGTTTGCTAAACTGGTGAATGAGTCATATGTCACGATGCTCAGTTTCTTTAATGTCTGTTCAAAAATTGACATCAGCAACCTTAGCTGCATATTATTATATTTTTGTAGTTTTAGGGATCATAAAAGAAACTATAATGCAAATTTGGCCAATGATGATGTCTTTTGTTCTTTGTCTAATTTCAAAGGCTGGAAAGAATATCCTATTTTCTAATGGCTACATCTTATTATGAGTATAATAAAACACTGTTATAGCAAACTTTTCACAGTGAAATTTCTGGTATAATCTAATTTCTCTCATAATGTTCCAGTATAGCAAAAACAATATTAGAGAGATTAAGGGCCCATTGAAGAATGATCAGAGCATATTGAATTTGTAATATTTTAATTTAAATATAGACAATGTCTTCTACTTTGTGCTGATTTAGGAATATACCTTTCAAACATTTCCTACCTAAATCAATAGTGAACAACATCTAATTCCCTGCATTCATATTCTGACTAATTCATCTAAAAGGCTATGTGGAATGAAAATTAACAGAATATATTTTGACATACTGCCTTCTTGATGGAATGATGTTTTTATTTGACACCACAGCATTCTTTTCACTGCAAGATTTTGGTGAATTTTCTTGAGTGGCCAAGGAGCCCTGAAGGTATATCTGCTAACATTCATTTTTTAAACCTGTAGTTCAACAGGTTGAACAGGTTTATCTGCAATAAGAGCCAAATGGAAACATCTCTGTTTCTTCACTAGTTTATTAGAGTAGTTTCTAGGGTAGTCTTGTGTTTGTGATCTATGTGTCACAGACCTAGCTCTGCAAAAGGTAAGCAAACAGGCTGACAAATATATTAATCAATGTGTATGATATGCAATCTTTTCCACATACATGTTATGTTAACAAGCGGTAGAAAACACAGCTAATCCTTATAGGAGAAGGCAGCAAATCCCATGTTTTGTTTGCATGAAGAGCCACACTTTCTTGCTGTTTCAGTAAAAGAGAAGAAAATAAACAAACACAGACAATACAAGAATTGCAGAAGCCCAGATCCTAACAATAGCAAATGTCCACTCTCTGCATGGGAAACAAGATTTTGCAGGGACACATGTAGAGGAAAAACTGAGTTTAACTAAAGACAGTGATAAAACCTTTGCTCATTACAATAGTCATGAGTTCATTATATATACATATGCATTTCTTTTATATGCAAATAAATATGTATAATTTAAACTGAAGGCGGATAAGCTGAAAGAAAAGGAACAGGTCTATTCTCAAAAATTGAAAGAGAAAAGGAGATTTTAAAATAGTTTTCATAGACTGTTGCGTATAAGTTTCCATAGTATCCCATTTATCCTCCCTTGCATTGCATAGTTTTTAAAAGTCTACCAAAATGGTATCTGCTAAAATCTGTGTGCTAAGGTAAGCCTGAAGAAGACATGTAGAGATCTTGCCAACGAGATGACTAATATGCATGAAACTACAGGACTCAGTATCCTGAGGCATGAGCAAACTGTCACCGCTGACTGGTGACTCAGAAGTGCAAATGTTTCCTTCAGTCTAAAAAACATTAATGTGGGAGAAACACAGATGTTACTAAGGAATACAGGACTGCCTCTAGAAGGCTGGGAAAGCTGAAGATTCATTTCTTGCTCTGAGCTTAAGCAGCAGTAGAGCTAAAAAGAAGTCAGAAGCGCTTCTGATTAGGTATATTTGTGTGTGTGTTACACCTATTGTGCATGATTTGTATTACTATAAAGAGCCTTCCTCATGCTGCTGCAGAGCTAATAGCGGAACCAACGTGTTACCCACTAGCTGTCTGAATACAGCATTTACCTGGAGAGGCGATGCCATCACTTCCATCAGAAGTGATCCATCCTCACTTGTCATCAGAAACCAATTTTACTAAAAATTTGAATTTCTATATGTATCCTACATTATTTTAAACTGTATAATTTGTTATCTGTTACCACTTCTTCTTCACTTAGACTATTTTTCTCCTTTAACAAAACATGCTTGATCTACAGGGTCCATTATTACCAGTGCTAAACAAAGGTTAGAATTGAAAAAAAATGTTAATTCACATTAAAATGAACTTTGGCTAATACTTCTCTGCATTTAGTATATGATGCATGTTTTTAATCTTCACCACATTTACAAAGCTGACTGCTTATTTGTGTCCTTGTTCAAAGAAAACTACTCTCTAATGCACATCCAGCAGGAGTTTATAGCATTCCTACTGATTTTATCTTTGTCTTGCCTTTTTCACAATTAGTAAAGCATATTTTAAGACTAAATCTCTCTGAAATATGTTGATTCTATTGAGAATCCACAAACAGCAAAGAACAGTACCATAGCCCTGGCATTGCTCGGACTGTGGAAGGCCGATAATTTTGCTAATTCCTCTGCAGGCCGCAGAGGGATGCAGAAGAAACACTGGACTTTCTTCAAATAAACTAGGTATAAAGATCCACAAGGTAAATTTCAAGGCTAGTGCAGATTGGCTACATATCAAAACTAATTGTTTACACAGAAACCGTTGCAAAACCACACGCATAACAGTGTTTCTTAGGAAAAAGAAACAACATTGAATGGCTGTTCTGACGACTGGTCTGCATGACTGGTCTCAATGATTGTGAAATCTTCTGTGTCTGAAACCTTAAACCAGATGCAACATAGCAAATCAGTGTAGAAAAAAATACCTCGTTAAAAATTTCAGACTAGAGTCTGAAGTAAATCTGCAATTCTCTACAAACATTGCCTTTCACATTTTTTTGTAATTGCACTCGACTCTAATAAAAAAGAAGTAATTTTGACAGCTCGTTCTACCAGATGGAACTGGTGTAATATATTGTAAAGCGCTCTTGTTCAGAAATTAGCACGTAAATCATATCTACAGTACACTGTACATGTATATGCTTAGAGTCCCTCATTGGGACTAAGTAAGAAAACAACCAAGTACCACAGACTTTTCTAGACAGATTTAACCACAATGAAAATGAAGGAATCCCATTGAAATGAGAAGAAAAAAATAATAATAATAAAAGAAAAAAAAAGAGAAAAGAGAGAGAGAAAAAAGAAATGGCAAAAATTAATGTATCCTGTTTTTTTCTTTCCAGGAGATTGGCTTCCTAATATCCAACATTCTGGCTCCTAAACATTTCAAAGCTGAGTGTTCTTCAAGAAGGCATTATCATTGATATTTGGTCTTTTAGAATGGGAGATAAGTGATTAATGCCCTAATAAGAAATCAGTATTTTTTATTAATCAAACTTAATAACTTTTTCCTATGTTGCACAGTCACAGGGCTTTCTAAGCCCTTGCTATGGTGCTACAAAAAGTCTTGCAAGATTATTGTCAAATTACACAGCACACTTTATGCCTTGGAATTTTTTTAAAGGAAGTTTTCACTTAACCTTCAAACTGAGCCTTAAGATTAATCTTTATTCAATATTACAAACTTAAAAATGACTGTACATATTCCATACCTTTGTAACTATCTAAATAGAAGGAATCAAACCCAAAATATGAATCGCTGGATTTTTATCTAGAGTGTTGCATAGAGAGAGAAAGAAAATAGATAAACAAAGTTGATATCAAGTTAAGTGTACTGAAAGTAAGTGCTGAAAGTAAGTGCTATTATCTTCGGAGAGTACTGTTTCTAGAGTAAAATTAACACGAATAGATATAGAAGAACTTTTGCAGTGACAATTAAGCCAAAATAAAGAGGATTTGTTATGCGATTCTATGTGAAACCTATTTTACAATGCACAGCATAAAAGGTAGAGGCTAGTGTAAAACAATAAAATAAAATTTTGTTAATGATTTGCCTCATTCTCTGTCTTACCATCTTAGGAGATAACCTGATAGCAAAGCTACTCTATTACGACTGGTGAAGAGCTCACTTTCACTGAGAATGGACCCTTCTGACTGAGGAAGCTTCAGCCTGCCTCTAGCAGGCCTGTTATTACAAGTGCCAAAGCTCTACTTGAACAACATTGAGAATCAAGACCATTTGGATCTGCAGATCTTGCTGTGCAAATGTTAGATGGTATTAACAAGTCAGGAAAAATGCAAATGTAACAAATTATTGTAATGCCATTGGCAATTGTTGCATGCAATGAGGCTCAAACACACACTAGCCTTGCTTGGGAGAGTGCCTTGAAAGATGCAATTCACACAACATGTGCAGACTGAAACAATATATTCTTTGATTCTAGAGAAAAGTAGAGATCTGGTATACAATGATGACCAGTTTCACAAAACCAGAAGAAAAACTTCTTATATTTATTAAATATTCCATCCCTGGGAAATTATTTTCCTTAACTTGTAATATCTTATTATTCTTGAAAGTAAACATTTAAAGGTACGTAACAAGCCATGTCTTTTCAGAACACTAGAACTTTACTTAAGAACTATTAGTATTTACTTTTCACCATCTTTCTCATAAAGAGGAAATTTATTTACTACTATAAAGAAACAAAGCTTTATAATAGCATTGTATTTGTATAAAGCTGTGAATGAGAGGATGATGAAAAAGCTCTGTCTCCCAAAGATAAAATAAGTGGAGGAAACTGAAGCAAGTATTGATGGCTGCCTGTTTTGTATAACTCTATTTAGGTGCTTATTGGTATACGCTCACTACGAGTAACTCAAAAAGGAATATTTCACAGTGACACGCATTGTAAATGTATCCCCAACCAGCACAGATGGCATAAAATGCTTAGCGTTGTTTTCAGACGGTATGTCATGCTGTGGGAAGATATGGCTGGAATAAATACATTTTATTTTGCCTTCTGACATTTTTCCATATGATTTAATTATTCAGAGAACAGAGCATAAAAGAGAGCTACAGTATTAGTTGTGTCTGTTATATGCTCCAAAGATAATTCAACACTTTGTCAAACATTTCTTTTAGAAAACAAATTTGCATGGCATGTAAATAATACAATATCTGGTTGCTCTTGGTCTAGCTTATGCATTTTGCCCTAAGCAATAGGTGATTTTGAGTTTACTTTCCCCTTCATCGTCATATCCTAAGTAATGCATCATAATAGGCAGTTCTTCAGATAACAGTATAAAAATTCACAAAATAATTCTTTCATTGACATAAAAATAATAGATAGATTGATTCTAATCTATATTTTCACTGTTCTCTCTCACTGAAAAAAGAAAGAAACTGACAATAGTCAAATGCCGAAGTAGAAAGAAAAAAAAGGACAGATTCTGTGTCAGCTCTATGCAGATGCACAGGAATCAAGTACAATAACCTTTTACATGCGTTAGTCAAGAAATGGCACTGCACAGATACTTTTTTTTTTTTTCCTATTGGAGAATAAAAAGCCTGAGTTCATGCACCACTGAATGTGAGGCATCAGCTTCCCATCAGGGACTGGCTCTTGGGGGGCCCACAGGCAAAACAATGCAGACGGTAATTAGAATACTTTTCTCTCCTGTTCTGGGAATAAACAATCTTTTTGTTGTTCGTGTTTACACAAATAACAAAATGTTCAGCTCTGCTGTAGACACTGTATATGATACAGTAGCAGTGTTGTTATAAATAATATATATGCCAATGTAAGTTAGGTTTTCTAATAAATGTACAAATTATTTGAACATTTGCAACCTCTTGAATTACCCAAGCATGCATTTTCTGCATAGTTTATGACTTAGATTCTATCATATCCTTTCTGCTTTAATTTTTTCTAGCAAGTGATATTAAGTATGATCACTTTAGAAAGTGAATAACTTTTTGTATTACTTTTTTTCTAAGCTTTAGAACTTTAGCTACTACTAATCTACTAGCTAATATACTGAGTATACAGTACTATAAAAAATGATAAATCTCCTTGTCTGATCTCAAGTAATAGCTACAGAATATATCTCAACTTTATTTTGGTCTAATAAAAAATAGCAGTAGCATTTTTATTCCCTAAAATTATAATTACTTTATAGTCATGAAAGTCTTCACATTTTAAGCTGGAGCTTTACAGCTGTTTTTCTTCCCTGAAAGCTCTATCTACTTCTAAACTCATTATTTACTTTAAGAAACAAAACACATGGGAAAATTTAATATCTAATATTGTTGCATAGTCTATTTATAAATGGATGTTATATTTCAGAAGTGAAAAACAAAGCTATTAATGCTTTATTACTACTCTCGATTATGCCTTTACACACTGCAGAGAGCAGTCCTCCATTTGCAGGGAAAAGAATGGGTGACTGAATATACTTTTTATATTTTTTATGATTACCTTTACATTATCGAGTTTGGCATGCATGCTATCATAACATTAATATGTAACAGTAGGATGACTAACATCATCTAATGTTAGATGACTAATATAGAAGTAATGGGAATTACAAGACATGGTCAGGGTTTTGCAAATGGAATGAATTAACTGCTTAGATTTTGCGTGCATGAGGACCTTTTCCACCGAATAAGGGTGCTACGGAAGCCAATGGAGATGGGTTCTTATAATCATGATGAGGGCAGGCAGTAAGGCCTAGACGAAGGGTCTTTTTTTATCCTTCCAGACCAATTGATGTAGCCTTACAGAGGGAGAAGAAAGCATCACAATATGCACAAGGATTGATAAGAAGCATCAGAAGATGAAAAAACAGAAAATTACTCCCTTATCTGAGTCATGTAGAGAATAGTGACTTACTCTATTTAGCTGTTTACAGATACAAGAACAATAAAAGTCATTTTGAAAAAAAAAATCACACAGCTGAAAGAAAACTTGTTCTTTCTTCAATGAGTTGTTTCATAACTTAAAATGTTGGGGATTACATTTGATCCGCAATATTTCACTTCACAGCAAAATCAAAGTAAATGTACTTACTATGTATGGTAAGTAAAATAATGCTCATCTTGTATGATAAGTATATATAAATATATTTATATATGTAAAACATGACATATTTGGTGCAAATATGATCCTCCTCAACCTTGTAAGATCAATAATGGGCAGGAGATTCTTACTAGTGCTTGCTTTGTATTAGCATGGCCATTTAAACGGTGAGCAATTTTCCAATATTTCTTTAAGACGGATCTTTGATTTAGATTGTATTAATTATTATACTTCGAATGATGGGGTCCAAAATCCTACACCATATAGAAGAAAGTAAAATAAACATTCATAAACAGGTGAAGATTTAAAAGGAGTTATCTATAGAACTGGCATTTCTGCATAAGAAACCATTCAAGAGTACGATAAGCAGCAGTTTAGTTTCTAATAAAATGTTTATCTTGAATTTTGACTGCACATAACAAAATAGCTCAAGCCATCAAAAGGGCATAGAGTCTTTTGCTACAACACAGCAAGGACTGAATGGATTTTTAACACTTATTACAGTATATCTGCAGTTTCTAAAATAATAAAGCTAGCAGTATCCTTGCTAAAGCTGCCAGACAAATTCGACTTTGCTAGAATTATGAGAACTTTTGAAGCCATCAATCCCTCTTCAGCTTCTTTAAATGATATATATCCTTAGTACATGAAAGGATAAAGCCAAAGACCTTCTCAGTCCTAATATTCATTCCATTTTTAATTTTATGAGCAAAACATAAACTGTACATGGCATGCAGTTCAACTGGGATTGCAAATTTTGACAAAATTACTTTAACTTTCTGACTAAAATTACCAAAGTTTGGGGACATAAAATCATGTGTCTGAATTTTTATTTTGGTATCTAAAAATGGCAACCAATTGTTCGAGATAGGAAACTACCGCTGGAGAAGCTGAGTCCTGTGGTTTATTTTCTGAGGCTCTTTCTAGCCTCCCCAGGGCTTGGGGACTTTCCAGATACATATGACAGAACTGATGTTTTGATACACAGTACTGAAATTCATACAGAACCTGAGAAAAGTTTCTCTAACCATGTGGAAGGACAGTTATGTACTTCCTAAAATACTCCATGAGAAGTTAAGCATAAATGTGGGTTTAAGCCTTCCAGAAGCACAGCCAGAATTGCAACCTAGAGGTGAACATTATAATTGTAGTTTTTAACCTATAGCTTTTAACCTAACAGCAAAAAGAAAGACAGCAGCTATTTTTGCTGTGCATAGCCATAAATGTAATAATACTCATATAAGTAAGCTCAGGCAACGTAAGTAAAACTAAATTTTGCTTATGCAAGACTAAGATTACTTTAGAGCTATAGGAAAAATCATTCCTTCACTTCTACCCAAAATTCTTCTTAAAAAAATTGTCTCTGTGATCAAAGATTGAAAATTTTTAGTTCAATCATAAACACTTGAAGCAATAAGAAGCAAAAGGAACTAAGGCCTAGACCCATCACAAAACTGGGAAAAAAAAATGTGGTAGTTTCTCTTCTATCAAGTAAAACGGAAATTTCATCCAGGATATTGAAGGAATATATTAAGGTTTTCTTCTCAGATTGAAAAGACTTACATGCTACTTATCACTGAAACTGCTCTCATCATCATATTATATGCTATTCTGAGTTTGAGTTTTCATAACCAATCTTGTTAAATCTGTTCTCATTTGCATGGGCTATTTAAATGTTTGCTGAATAAAGAGAAAATTTAGGATATTCATCCATGAATATGAAACAATCAAATTCAAGTAGTTGTGCTAAATAATACATACACAGAATCACAGGATGGTAGAGGTTAGAAGAGACCTCTGGAGATCATCTAGTCCAGCCCTCCTGCTCCAGCAGGGACATCCAGAGCACGTGGCACAGGGTGGCCTCCAGGTGTTTTTGGAAGATCTCCAGAGGAGGAGACTCCACAACCTCTCTGGGCAGCCTGTTCCAGCGCTCTGTCACCCTCACAGTAAGGAAGTTCTTCCCGTATAGAGGTGGAACTTCCTGTGTTTCAACTTGCACCCATTACCCCTTGTCCTGTCACTGGCCACCACTGAGAAGTGTTTGGCCCCATCCTCCCTACATTCACCCCTCAGGTACTTGTACATGTTGATCAGATCCCCTCTCAGTCTTCTCCAGACTAAACAGGCCCAGCTCACTTAGTCTTCCTCATACGATAGATGCTCCAGTCCCTTAATCATCTTTGTCGCTCTACAATGGACCCTCTCTAGAAGCTCAATGTCCCTCTAGTACTGAGGAGCCCAGAACTGCACCCAATACTCCAGGCGCAGCCTCACCAGGCCTGAGTAGAGGGCCAGGATCCCCTCCCTCGACCTGCTGGCAACGCTCCTCCTGATGCAGGCCAGGATCCCATTGGCCTTGGCCACGAGGGCACATTGCTGAATCATGGTTAACTTGTTGTCAACCAGGACTCCCAAATCCCTCTCTGCGGAGCTGCTTTCCAGCAGGTCAGCCCCTGATCTGTACTGGTGCCTGGGGTTATTCCTCCCCAGGTAATAATATGGTAAGTACAATAACATCTAAGGAAGTATAATAACATCTAGGGCAAAAACATTCTGAGTAGACATGCAACATACTAAATTCAAATCTACTTTCTACCTGATGGGAGAAATTTGATTCCTCCTATCATCTTTTGGTGGGTGCTTTAATAGGCAGACTTACAAATCAAACAGAATCAGCCCCATGCTGATTTAGGAAGTATAGTCTCTTATTTTTGATTTTTTTTTTCCACCAGCGAAAACACATTATCAAAATAAAGATTGCAAATAATCTTCAAGTGACAAGAAATGAGAGATTTTTAAAATACTAACAATATGGATTACATTGCTAAATAAGATTAAAAAAAATTAAAAATGATTTTTTTTTCCTAATTAACTTGTATGCTTCAAGCTCAATTTCATTTCTCCTGGAGTCAGTGGAAGTTTGCCACCAATTTCATCAAATACTTTTGTATCTACTGAATTCTGTATTGATTTCTGATTGCAATATAGAAATGACAATTGCAGTATATAATTATCACTTCTAACAGAATTTTAAAAGGTGTAGCCAGGTAAAACTCACAGAGTGGCTCAGAGTTCCTCATATTACTTTTTGTTCATTACAATGCACCTCAGGTACTTTGCAAGTCAGGATAAAACTTACACAAAAGATTTTTGTATTTTGTTTAATTACAGGTGATGGAAAAGCTGCTCTTTTTTTTTGAGACTTGGTTGCATTTTGTAAATGGAAACTAGTAACATGAACAATCATTAGAATTTATTTTAAATATTTTAATAGTAAACTAATTTCTATTACTAATTTCTATTTCTTTTACTACTTCGGAATAATGTAGTGGTTTACGTTATTAACAGTTCAATTCAACTGCTTTTTATAATAATTATTTCATCTAGAACAACATTTTTCCTAACTATAAGTGTAATGAAAAAGAAGGTGTGATTATAATTCTAAAATAATTTGAACGAGTAGACTCAGTCTCAGAGAATGCTCAAATTTTAAAGCTTCGATATATAGTGTAATAGTTATTCATCTTTCAAGTTCATGGAACCTAAAATTTCATTTGGAGTAACCAAAATTTCCATCTTCCTTTTTTTACTGAAATATATACCCAAACTGCATGCAGTTTAACTTCCTTGGCTTAGAAAACGTGCAGAGTCAATTATTTCATTATTTGAACCTGTGGTTCTTTGTAGTCCAGCAAAAACATCTTTTTCCTTTTCAAGTAATTACCAATCTGCAGATTCCACTCTGATAAGATGCATTATATCCTCTAACAGCACATGTGGACTTTCAGTTGGGAAAGGTGAACCACCAATTGCATGCATAGTCCATTGATTCAGGTGCAATGACTAACTCGGCCACTTTAGTTAATTAAAGGGCAATACAAATTGTTCCTTTACAGGCTGATCCAATTATCATTAAAGTTAAAATCAATGAGAATCTTTCCTTGTTGAGAATGGGATTAAACTGACATTTGGTCTACAGTTTTTGAGTTTGGAAGGATATTATGATCTGAGTTTAAGAAAAATATTAAAGCTGCATGAGGTGGGCAGCAAAGCTATGAAAATCCAAGAAACCTAGTACGAGGAAATACTAAGGAGTTTAGTCTAGTAGTTTTTCCTGGAATAGCCCTATTCCTTCTCTCTGCCATCCCCTCTCCCACCTCTAAAGGAAGCCGCAAAATCTACTCAGGTTACAGTTACAGCCAGCAAGAGCAGAGAAGAAAATTGAATTCTCTGGTCTACAGTGCCACCCTGAGCAGGCAAAAAGTGCAGGAATGGGAAGGGGCAATGGATTTGTCTACTGGCAACAGAAAGGTGTGTTTTTAAAGACGACATTGTGTTCTTAGCAAGAACAGATGTAGGCTCTCAAGGGTATTTTGTGAAATACAGAAAAGTTAATTTTTCGGTTTATGGAAAAACATTGAGCCCCAGTAGGGCTCAGTTAAGGTTAAAAGAAGTTTGCATAATTAATGAAGAAGAAATGGTCCCAAAACTATGGAGACAATTTTCTTTCTTTATTAATACTTAAATACAGATGTTTTAGAAAGTCTCTCTTGTAGTTAACAATTTAAAGATTTGTCTGTTCATTGTATCTGGATTACAAATTGAAATTCAGTTATTTAAGAATTGAATCTAAATGAATTAACAAATATGAATTAACAATTTTTTTCTAAGGCTGTACTTTCTGATTACATATTCCACAAGTTGTCACAGTGCACCCAAATAAGGTATGGCACAATAGTGCATAATCTGGATCAATATTTTCCAAATAATTTCACACAGGGCAATTTATATTTTAGTCATTTTCAATTTTAGCTGTCATACAAAAATCAGTAAAAAAAAAGTTTTCATATTATAAAAATATATACTGGGTATATGTAATGTATATATTATATAGAGAAATGCTGATATTTCTGAATATATAAGATCTATTTATCCTCCTTTTTTTTTTTTTTTTTTTTTTTTTGTAAGCAGAGTTATTGTTTTATAGCACTGGTTGGAAAGAGATGATTTACATCTCATAAGGAGTGGCAAAAGTTTTCTCCAGCTTGTCTGAACTGTAAGACTGATGGACTTCTGTACATCACCTCTGCAAACTGGGGAGTTGTAGCTCCCATTCGTCAAGTTGTAGCTATGCTTCTCACTGTTTCAGTTCTGACTAGTTCCAGAGCTTGCCCTTTGTTATTAGTATTCTGGAGAAATTTTAGGTACTATAAACAGTAGCAGAAAAGGAAGATTCATTTGAGGCAGTCATAATTTCAGAAAACAAAGAAACAAACACCAAAACAACTGTCTAGTTGTAACAATTAATAAAGTTCCCAGTCAGTTTCTATTCTGTATGCAAGTCAATAGTATCCCATTCACATAATTGCATTTGTGACAATAAAAAAATGTTGAAGAAAATATTATGCCACAAATTAAAAACAAGAAGTAAGACTATAATAGAAAATCTTTTTTAGATTAGATTACATGTACCAATAAAATTAAACACTAAAGGAAAAATGCAATAAAATACATACTATTAAAGAGACGTAGCACATATGTCAAAAATTATATTTGTATTTTCAGGCTATAACACTTAGAACTCAGATATTATCATTGCTACTTTTGTGTTATTACTATTACTTTTAGAAAAAGAACAAAACACACTACAATATTATATTTTTTAAAAAGTATACCATTTTCAGGAACTCATAAAGGTTGAGTTGTTTTACTTCAATTAATAGCCTAGAGGTTTTGAGGTAAAATTTTTATTATATAATGACTTAGTTCTTTCAACATTTATTTCCCAAGATATACTTAAGCTCTAAAAAAATATGACCCTCAAAGCACCTACAACCGCTAAGATATTTTTCATTTTACTTTTTGGCATCTGACAAATGATAAGTAGTATTTAATTATATTTACAAGACAGAATTTGCTCTTCTAACACACATAAATTGGCCAAATTTTATTCCTAGAAAGAAATCCAAAGAAAGGGCTTAAATGAAAATTTAAAAGTGGTTTAACCATATACAATTTGAAATGCATTACTCCCATGTCAATGTTATGAATACAAATACAGCAAGTTGTTGGAAAATGATCAAATCTACAAATGGGTAAGAATTTTTGGTGCAAGTTCATCCCAAGTATTCACATTATTGGATTGCATCATAAAAAAATGCCTGAAAGAAAAACCATTTCTTGGGGACTATCAGGTTATTGTGGCTAGCATGTTAATAAAAAGAAAAAGGCCCCTATCAATAAAGATACCAAATTAAAAATCTGGCATTGATTTCAGAAGTATATGATATTTCTAGTTCATGCTAATAAAATCCCATTAAAGGAGACCAAATAGAAAAGAGAAAACAACTGAAATGAAAAAAGTATAACAAACAAAAACAAACACTGCATCAGGAAAACTTATGATGTATAAAGTCTTTGGTCAAGCACTTTAGGATTCTTTTTGAAATATAGAAATAGACTTGAACTCAAATTTCAAATATATTTGACTGAAAGCTATCATATGAAATGAGTTCAGTTGTTCAGAATACTGGGATTTGGTTTTGCCACTTAGTATGTGATTTTGAGCAATTCATCTTAAGTTTCATTCAGACCTAGGCACACTGTAACCTGCTCTGAACCTGGCTGAACCCGGGTTGAACCAGCTGACCCAGCTGAACCCGGCTCCCTGCACCCACCCACTGACCGTTATCATCCCTATTGCAACTGCCACCCTAATTCCACCTGCAATCACTCCCTACCTCAGTCTCGCTGGAATGAACTAGGGTAACTCTATGACTTTTCAACTCTGGGTCATTAGATGCAGTCACTGCATTACTTAATTTTGTAGCTTATTTATTACTTAATTTTGTAGCTTTTAAATGTATGGGGAGAAGGTCCCCTGTTGCAACGAAGTATTCATCAAACTCAAGTGCAGCCATAAAAACAGATCTACCTTTACTGTCCTTTCACCGCGTATAAACTGTGATGACTTTGTAACTTCTACTAACTTTGCCCACAGTGGAAAAAAGTTCAATTTTTGAAGTCAATAAAATTATGAATGTAGATACTCCTGTCAGCTTGTACCCATGCTGATATTTTATATAGGAAATAATGTGTATATGCATTGTTTATTAAAAAAAATCCCAAAATACTTTAAATAGTTTTTCTTCCAAGTTAGTTAGCCTAAGTAACATCCTAACTGCACTTAACTGCCTAGGAATATTGTCTCTTTCTTAAAAAGAGATAAGGTTTAAGTCTTAATATTTGTTAGAAACAAAAATGGTGCAAATAGACCATGAACTCTGGTCTGTAAAATTAATAACACTGATACGCTTCCATAAAGTACATGACTCTAGGTATTCTGTTGGTTGTCTCATTCCAATCTTTTCCTTGCATTCAATCTGATAGAAACAAGGTCCAAATCCCATCTTTAAAAATAAACATATTTAAAAAAATAGCTCAGGCATCATTACGGTGTAAATACATGTATGTCTACATATTTAATGGACATTTTTGAAACACCATTTAAGTAGAAACTGCAATTTCTCTGTGTGGCTTATTTGACCACACATATTGCAAACTGTTTTCATTTTCCTTTATTGTCCTCTAATGATCTCATCAAGAGCACATAATTAGTGCAGTAAACTGCATAGCACAGACTCTGCCCTAAAGCAGCCAAGCAGAGTTCTCTACTAGCCCCTCTCCCACTGGAACAGTCCTGCTAATGGACCGTGATCAGTAGGAAGTATTTCAAGGGATATGCTCTTTTTAAAATAGCCTGTGATCTCTGGCTTGAAGTAACAGTTCTGCGGCTGCCGCCATCTGTACTGACATACACATCAAAGTTGTTCTCTATCTTTGAATAAAGCTACCAAGGTCAATTAATAATGGCTTTAGATGCCTGAGAGATGCTGTAAGACTCTGAGCAGTTGGATCTCTGTGGCAATTTCTCTTTTTATAGAAAATTTTTAATGTCCTTTCTAGTAGGTAACCCTACAACTTAGATCTGCTACAATCTGAAAATACCAGTATACATGAGCTTGGAGAGATACCACTTATCAAAGACAAAAAACATCATAGACAGAGCAGAAATGCATAAACACAGAGAGATAAATATTTTCTAACAGATTAGATTTGAGTATAGGTTTACTGTGGAAGTTGCTATATTTGGACAGTGTCATTCTTCCCCTCCAATATGCAAAATACCACAAAGAACAAGCCCTTAAAAAAGTTACCTTGATGACAGAAAGACCAAGTTTTCTTAGATTTACAATGTGCTACAGTGAAGCCAATGATCTGTATGATAAAGAGATACTCATATAATATCCATTTTATGCCATTTAATTTTGGAGATCTGCTTACTGCAGATAGCTATATGAATAAAAGGAATTACAGAACTCTGCTTTTGTCCCACAGTTCCTTATCAGCCCCCAAAATACGTAACAGCCTCTAGGCCCCGTAAACTGTCCATAATCCAGAAGCAACACCACAGTGTCCCCTTTTCTACTCCCTAGCTGGCCTCAGCTTGCTGTTTTCAAAGTACATGTGAGATGGACAAATAAGCAAGTTTTACAATTTCTGAAGGTAAGAAATTTCTTTGCACAGGACAGGGTAGTTTGGATGCATGTGCATGCGCATGAGTACGCATATGTGTATGTACACAGCCATATACACATGTAGAAGTGATTTCCAGACCAGCCATTTATTTTCTTCCTTGCCATCAGTGAATCACAGCTGGTGGGACAGTGCTTAGGCAGTGTGAATGTAAGTAGCTGATAGAAATATACAGCAGGAAACAACAAAAACTGGCAAAAGAATGAGAGAAAAATATGATTCAATTACTCTAACATTTAACATCACCACTCCCCTCCATTCATTTACATTTATTGAACCCTGCATAGTAAAATGTCACCCTGAGCAGCCTCCTTGGTAGTCCAAGGCTCTAATCTTCATCTGCAAGCAGTCACATAGGATCATACCACTAGCTTAATTTTAATCCCTGTTGTTCATCATGTACACAGCAGAATGCAGACATGTAAGGCCATGAAACATGTGTGCCATTTGCCCTGAGCACTGAAAATCTTACAGAAACATAAATGCTATGCACAAAAGGCTGAAGTGCTACTCCAATTCATCTTTGAATGCTCTGGCTTATTTTTAAATTTCACAAGCAACAGTTGAAAGTTTCAGAAAAAATAATTTTAGCAACAGATATAGAAATGTAAAGAGTCTTTTTAGGATTTGCTTACATTTGTTAAAATGTTCTTGTAAATAAATAAGAATTATATACATGATAGATCTTCATATACATAATTTACTACATACATTTTTCTTCTCAACATAAGTAGCAATTTACTATATTTGTTTTGATTTGTTTTGTAAACACTTGTGAATAAAATGGCACACATATAGAATGAAAAGCACAATGTTCTGAGGATGTGTAAATGAGAAATTAAGTATATTTACGTAACACTAGAGAGTTGTTTGTCACATTCTTTCCTGGATGACTTTGCAAGCAGCACCAGATTTTAAACAATGACTCAAAAATAATGAATTAAAAAGAAAAAAAAAAAAACACAACAATGCACTATTCTGTGCTGAAATACAAGAGCCACTTATAATAGAGGCCTCAACTAAAATTGTTTAGTAAATAAAATTCCATAATATTTACAAAACTACCAGATTTATAAAAAATGCATGAAGAGTAATAATTTTCTGAGTTTTAATGAAGGCTTATAAAATTTATAAAATGTTCCTTTTCTTTTGTTCTTCAAAATCCAAAGCAGGAAATCAGGATTTCAGGATGCCTCTGTCTTCTAAGAGAGGACAGAAAGTCAGCAGTGACTTAACTACAACTTTAGTGCATAGCTGCAAGTTTTCAGAAGTGAAAGCATAAAAACTGATGAAAACATTGAAAGCATAGAAAACATGTAAGTTAAACTTAATTTATACATTCTTATGCCAGATCTACTCTTTGGGAGAGAAAAAGACTTTTCTAGTTTTGCATGTCTGCATTGTATCTCACCAAAGAAAAAACATGAAACTATATTCTCCATTGCTATCCATCTCTGCTCTTTCCTTTAGAGCTGTGTAATATATCATATAAAATGATCTATTACAAATAAGTTAAAATGATCTGAAAATAGAATGACTTAAAATGAGACTGCCACTTTCGAAAAAAAGAATTTATTATTGAAAATAGTTTTTCATTTCCTGCACTGCAGTTTCAATGTGGTAATTCATCTAATACGCCACTTACTTCAGAAAGGTTTTCCCTTTAAAAATATCAGTATTTTTGACATTTTCAAATTAAAAGCATTTTAAAATTAAATGTATACTTTGAAATTAAAATAAATGCCGTAATGAACAAGGTTTTGAAATAAAATTAACACCTCACTAAAGACTAAATTACGTTAAACAATATCTATTGTGCTAAGGTTCAATAAAGCTGTCTCAGTGTAGATTTTCCTGTAATTTATAGCCTTTAAGCTTATTTAGAATTTGTACAATCTATACAAAACATATTTGCCAATATGTTTTGCAAGAATTTTTTTTTATAATTTTCTTACATATATACTCACACAGATGCTAAACACTTCATCTCAATATCTAAATATTTTAGAGACAATTCCCAAATTCTGCCTCATTTTGAGATTGTATCTACCCATAGTGGAAATCTGGGGAAGAGATTACATTCAAAAGTATTTTGACCTGGAAAGAAGACCAAAGAAGTAATCCAATGGTAAATTATATAGAAATACAGAGATCTGCAATTTCTGAGACCAAACAGTAATTAGGGAGATATCTAAAGCCATTAGTAAGACATGTCATGCTGCAAGATTTCACAAAAATCTACTTTTCTTCACATTTAAATGACATGCTATCCTATTGTGTAAGATAAATAATCATAGTTTAATGATATAGTTATAATATAGGAGCAGCTAAATAGGATTTCTCTCCAGCAAAATACAGTAGAAAAGGTACATTCTGCCCCTGCCTTGGTCAGAGACAGATGTTACATAAAAATGTAATTAATAGCCATTAAGAGTAATATGTTTGTTCACTGCCACTTCCCAATGTGAACATAATTTTATGTTGAAAGTGGAACATAATTAGTGTTCAGATAAATGAATTTATGGCATGGTGACTACCACTGCACCTGGTAATGCAGGCTTCTGCACTTCAACCTTTCCGCCTCCGTTAGTACCAGATTCTGCTCTCGTTAAGATTTAAGCAGCCCTACCTTACGAAATTCCCTAGCTTCTCCAGGCAATATGTTTCACTGAGATCCATAGCTGTAAAAGGTATCACCTCAATGAGAATAAAGGTACGAGAACTGGACCTATTGCCTTTAAATGCCTCCTTTTTGCATAAACTTCTTAAAATTTTTGCATATTGCACACCTTTCTAACTACACAAAATAATCACAGAATCACAGAATGGTGATGGTTGGAAGGGACCTCTGGAGATCATCTAGTTCAACCCCCCTGCTCCAGCAGGGACACCTAGAGCACGTGGCACAGGGTGGCATCCAGGCGGGTTTTGAAGATCTCCAGAGAAGGAGACTCCACAGCCTCTTTTTTTTTTGGTGAACAGTTATACTAGACAAGACATCTTAGATGTTAATTTTTGGAGGAGAAAATGTATGCATAAATTTGTCCATTAATAGTGTCATATATATGTCTGACAGCGCAAAAAAATCAGGACAAATATAACTCTCTCTGTGGTAATGACAAGTGCTTATATTGGATCCAAAAAAAAACAGATCAAAAATATATAAACAAACATGGAGAACAAAGAATTCAGAGACCACAATCTTTCAAAGTTAACTACTATAAGAAAGGCAAGATAGACATTTTTTCTCTTCACAGCACCCAGGTTCTCCACTGAAACACAGTCAACTGTACCATTAAAAATATAAAAAATAGTCAGAATTTTTTTTGTGTTGACCATTTCTTCCATTTTTGTTGCCAAGCACAGAAAAAACAAAACACTATAGAATTTAACATGACTTTTTACTGTATTTGCTGAGTCTGAGCTTCTATATCTAATTAAACCAAACTCACAAACAAAACAAATCAGTGAAGAATCTGCATATATTCTAGCCACCTAATAAACCATTTTTCATTGTGAAATAGTATGCAGACAGTTTAAAGATACAATAATATCTCCAGACCTTTTCTAGAAACACAGATTGGCAGAGAATCTTTACTGCTTTTAATAATCTGCAGCCCTGTGGATTTATAAATTAACTGCTCAGCTGCCTGGTCACTGCCCCTGGAGAATCCCCATGAGCGCTCCCCATGAATTGCCACCAGTATAAAGGTAGCAGAAATGACAGATTGTAATTTTGTTGTGTTCCAGTTTCTACCTATCCTTCCCTTTTGTATCCAACCCTACCCTAACATTCCCAACCCTATGTTTTTGGGGGCTGAGGAATTGTTTCATTTACAGGGAAGAGACAAAAGCAAGGGTGTGGTATGTTGGAAGGCTGTGTTCTTTCTAATGCAAGTTGCTGCCAGCCTCCCAGGGACAACATTTAAGCAACATGCTGGCTGTTTTAGCATCTTCTGCTGCCATGTCATCATGTACCAGGTAGTTGCAATGAGCTCCCTTGTAGCTGCTAAATCCACAGACAGAGAACCAAATCATTCACACAGTTGTACTCTAAGAGTTGCACACTGGCTTACTAATTCATCAGAAAGAAAAGAGTTTAAAGCACCCTGGATAGAAACAGGAGTAACTCCTTAGTTCCTGAATGAATGAACAACTACACTCTGTCTTCAGCCACCTAAGGCCAATTCGCATGTGCATACTAAATACCACTTGGCAGTATCTTCTAGGCCCCAGGTGACTTCTATCTGATCCTCAGAAAAAATGTTATAATTTCTGTATTCTCTTCTGTTCAAAGTGTCTAAAATAATGTCTTGGCTCTATTTGCAGCCCAAAAGAGTGGTGTTTTCATAGCATGTGAACTAGAAGCACAATGAGGGCAGGGCTGAGAGTTGTGTTTGAGGACACTATACATGCTAGAATAATGCTGAAAAACTGTGTAGATGAAGTACCCAAGTCTACCAAAACTTTTTTTTTTTTCCTACACTGTTTGCTGGAGAAATGATCCTGTGTGTGCCTTATAAACGAAAACGATGCCAAGAAAGTGTTAGTTGGCACAGACCAAATCCATGTCAGGGAATGCTAACACTTAAGCAACATGGATGATCTGATGTTCGAGCTCAGGCTCTATTTTATCTAGCAGGATACAGCCTTACCAGCTGCCCTGAAGCCTAGGTTAGGAAGGAGTCTGGTTTGATTCAGTCATGAGAAATTCGCCGCATGCAAGAAAGGTTGTCTCTGTAAGGGAAGATTTTGCAGCAAAAATTTATGAAGCCTGATTTACACAGCCTGAAAAAATTACAAAGCCTGAGGTTGAAGGTTGCTGTTATGGGGATGTAGGCAATCTCAGGGAGTAATAACCAAGGATCAGAAGTATCTAAAGGCCTTCATAGATCTCAAGTAGACATTTTAAGATCAGTTTAATTATCTGAGCAGAGAACCAGAACAGACGGGAATGAAAATACGTATATTAGCTCCTTAATGGAGTTAGGCACGATCTGCTCTACAGACAAAACTTCTCATTTAACCTGTGGTAAGAACAAGAGGTTGGCCAGGTGCATTTTTATAGATAGTAAACTTGCTCTTTCTTGTCCATACAAAGAAATGGTATCACCATTTTTTGATGAAACATGTGAAGCAGACACATATCTGACAATTCATTGAACTCCTTTTATGTGGTATGTCTCAGGCAGAGAGAGTTGTCAAAGCAGTTGAACATGTAAGTAACAGTAACTGAAACTGATGGAATTTTTATAAATCAAATATTAGATAAGTCTCTGTCATTCCTCATCATCAGGCTGAACAAGGTCAAGAATCTGTCATTCCTGAACGATCAGCTCAAGAAGGCTGATGAGGATGACGTAAGAGATTATATATCAAGATACCATTTTTGAGCTGAAAGGAATAGATGGCACCATTTGCAGTGTAGTCCAAATGACACAGACTATATTGGTAGAACAATAGCACTTCCTAAAAAGGAAGAAGAAAGAGGAAAACAACAACAACAAAACATTGACCAAGGTTTGCAATGTCAGCATTTCTTTTAAACACAAAGAAGAGAGGAGAAAGATCCTATTCCTCTTTGTGTGGCCATAAGCTACGTCTGAAGCATGAGGGAATCAGGAAGAAGGATGTTTCTGGCAAGTTTTGTTCAATAAAATCTGAACAAGAGAACTATATTACATTTTATCACGTAAGATTTTATAAAATAACTATTTACATTCCTGTATTTTCATTTAATATTACCCCATAAGTATCTTTTATCTAAACAGAGAAAATTCTAGTTTAGAAAAATCTTTGTTCCCTCTAAGAAATAAAAGAATGGAAGAGACAAAGAAAAGAGGCAGCGCAACTAATGAATACAGTGTTTAGCTTTGGAACATGGCGAATTCTCATTCGATTTAATGATGTCAGCTTTTGTCTTGAGAGTTTAAAATTCTTATAACTTCACAGTCCTCAATTCTGAGTAAGCTCTTTATAACTTATTATCTGCATAATGATTGCAGATTGAAGCTCTTAATCAATATTATTCATATTCAGTATATGGTCCAGAAATGTCCTACAGATCTGGGGCATGGCTGAAATTATATTATTAACTTATTCTAGATTCTCAGAAGAGGAAAGGAAATTCTGAAGTTATTAAGAATCTAAAACAAAGGGCACCTTGTCTTTTGTATGTCTTGCAATTAAAGAATAATGTTATAATGTTACAATTTTAATATTAATATTATAAAGAAACTTATTTTATGTTTTTTATGTTATTTTCCAAATAGAAAGAGTCTCTGAAATAAAAGCCAGAACAGAATACGTCAAATAGAAAGATATGATTGCCTTCTCTTTTACCCTACTCAGAAAGGACATTTTTGACTTAATAATTTGCTGTCCAGCTGCTTATAGATAACATAGGGCATCCATATGTCCCACAACTGATTCTTTACTGCCTACAGGTTTCACCCAGGCTAGCAAAAACACTCTATAGATTTCTGCCAGTTATGTAGAAGAGGACCATGTATTTTTAGGTTTATTCTCTGCAACCTACTTCTTTATTTCCCTCCCAAAATCCAGTTGTATCTGACCCCTACAAGCACAGTCTTCCAGATGGTAGATTCTCAGTTTTCCTGCTCAGAAACAAGCATCTATATACCACTCACTTTTGACCACTCAAGTCTGGCGGGATGCTTGTGTGTCTTTCTCTAGTGGGTTTATGATACAGTGATTAACGGCTTCCCTAAATGACATATATGCTTACACAAATTCAAGGAGCCTTAGAGAAATACATATATATATATATATGTATATATTCCAAAGCAGCAAAATCTACTTTCATATCTATTTTTATCTGCAATACTACTAAGTAGTTAAATAAAGCATAAGGGAGTTCAATTTACAGCAGAAGAACACCACCAGGTTGCATTCTTTCAGGAACAAATTCTTTCAAGAGAGCACATCTCTTGTGTCCCGGGGAAATCACTTTTTCCTAATGCCCATTACAGCCATTTCTGCTGCTACTCAGTTAGCATACACTGCTTTCCTTACAGAGCCTGCAACACAAATTATCCTTTTGTCTTATACTGATATTCCCTATTGAGTTCTCCTGGACATGGATGACACATATGCCTGTTATGAGCCAGCCTTGTGACACGGAGGGAATCTGCTGGGACAGTCTGCTTCTCTCTCAAATCTAATATATTGGTAGCTTGTTCACCAGAGCTAACTTTGCCCCTAACTAAGGTTAATCTCTTCAGGCTCTTTCAATAGAGAGTTGAGACATGTAAGTTCCTCCAAAGGAAAAGCTTAACTTCACATATCCACCCTTCATGAATACTTTCCATCTCCTCCCAAGGCCAGGCAGAAATCCAATATATCAGCCACGTTTTTTCAGCATTTAACATTGCACTGTTGTATTTCTCAGTGCGACTTTACTGCTAGCGTAGAGTTCTTGATAATCCAAAACAGAAGCAATCGGGGTATGTTTGCACGTGTCTTCATGGTTCTTTTCTTTCACCCTGTGTTCACTTACTCAAGCTAAAAAGACTGAAAAGTTCACTTGCTTTGCCTATCGAGTTAGAAGAACCATGGGGCAATTTGTGAGAATATGACAAAAACAAACAAACAAAAAGCTGGGAATTTTAGACTGCAACAAGAGGGTCAAATGACAACACAGTAAGAGAAACATCCTCAGCAAAAACTACAGAAATCTCTCTCAAGCAGAATAATTTCAGAAACTTTCTTCTGCAATGAAAAAGTTGGCTAAATATTTTTTTCCTCAGGCCCAAAACAGATTTTTACACTTTCTTACAATATCTACTGTAGTGGGAAGTCTAGCTTTATTAAAGACATAGTTTAATACTATTCTACACTCAATATAGATCTTCAAAACACTATTTCTCTTTTCTGTAAAAACCTTTTATATAAATTAATAGAAGTTAATGTAAAAAAATATATTTAACTTCTTTCAATGGTGAAATTTGCTGAAGGAAATGCATATACACTGACAGCAATAGTAAAATAGTTGAAACTGAAAATATTAATTATTCGCAAACTTGGCTCAGAAAATGAAAACAGAAGAATCAAGTGGTTGTTAAGGCCAACATAAAGCAAAGAAGAAGGAGGGAATAAACGAAATATCGCAAAAATATTAGAAGCAAAAACAGGTTTGGCAAATAGAGCGTCACAAGAATACAGGTGAAGCTTTCTGAAAGAGAAAATTTCTTGAAAAAAAATGTATTTTCTAGTTCTGCTTTACTTCCCCAGATACCTACTAGAACCTGTGTTGCTGTGAAGATAAAGTTCATTTGTTCTGATCTGTTAATTACATAAATATTTTGAAATAGTTCATTGGCCATAGCTATTTGCACTGTCATATACATTAATATGCATAATAAAAATATATGAAGTATTACATAAATCAAACTATGCTTGGATTTATACTAAATCACAATACCTAGTTCAATTCCAAGTGACATCATTAGTATCTCGTTGTATTAACTGTAGCTATTAGGACCCCAGCCACATACTGTGGATCATGCGCTCACTATTAATGACACTTCGCAAACACATAATAAATACATTCGCTCCTGCCTTAGAGAACTTGAGCACTAAGTATAAAACAAGAAATAACATATAAGATAAAGATTTTTGAAAGCAGAAGAGTAACTGTTCTCACTGTAGGTGATTTCCTCAGAATATCGGTGTTCTAACCAATGGCAAATGTTCTGGAAAAAGAGAAACTGAAAAATAAAATGAGGAGATTGGGTGGATAAACATCCAGGAAACTGAAACATGGAGGGAAGAAAATGAAGAGTATGAAGAAAATAATATGAAGAACAGGCTGTTAAGTGCTTTGAAAGTAATGATAAGCAACACACTTAATATACTTTAAAAGGGAGATAATGGAGAGATTCAAGATAAGTTGGTCACATGATACAAAAGCTACAAAAGCTTTTTTGTTGTTTTTCAGTAATTTTATGCGTGCATAGGTGTATCATATATACCCAAGAGAGAGAAGGCTGTTTAAAGAATTGACATATCAGATACTAGCAGAACATGGATCAGAGTTTACCTGCTGGCTGCATGCAAATATTCAGTTCTGCTAATCCCACAATTTTCCCTATTTTGCAATCACTGCATTAATAAACATGATTAGATAAGAAGCTGGATATACCAGTCTTTTCCTGTGTCATGTAATAGCAATGAATTTAATTCATAAAACAATGCAAGCAGCTGAAGCATGGCATTTTTCTTTTCTAAATATATGGACATATTTAGTTAACCATCTTTAATTATCTTTAACTAGGTAACTAGTTGTAAATATTACTATTATTTCTTGATACAGGAGCTGTAGATCCTCTCCAGTATGGGTAGAGAAATAATTAAAGACAACATAAAAATCGTAACAAGTAGATGTCCCTCTCACAAAAAAATGTAAGGAAATGCTGCTAATTTGAGTGCATCGAAGTTCTCCTGAGCAGGTTAAACCTACAAGATGCAGAGAAATCTCACCCTGACTCAGGAAAGCAATTAAGAAGCTGTTATGTGTGTATATACTTAAATATGGCTTAAAATTAGACTACAAGAATTGTAATACATGTCCCGGTCTTAGTTATGTGCTCTGGCATTCGTGTCTGATTAACATAAATGAGTACAGTTTGATGGCTTTTTTTTTCTTGTTTAACAAAAAAAAAGTCTGAATGATTAAACTTTATTGTAAAACCAGTATATATTTTCCTGTATCTCTTAAAACACTACTATTTTTTTGTTGTTGTTAAACAGAACGTGTCTGAAGCAAGAAAAATCCATGCAAAAGCAACCAGAAGATGGTGGTGTTGTGGCAAAGGCCCTTTGCAGGGGCACGAGTGGGACTGCCCCATTTGACAAGCTGTACTCTGCCCTTCAACTTCATCTGCCTGGTCAGTGCACTGGAGATTCAAAGGAAGCCAGTAGTGACTGGTAGCCCTAAACTGGTATGCATTACCTACTACCTTTAATGAGACATTTGACTTGGATGACCTCAACTAAACCTCCAATGTTGCACTGTAACACATTAATTTTAGGAAAAAAAAAAAACCCTTTTAAAATAAAAACAATCTAAGTATATCTGTTTGTATGTATGTGTACACATGTGCTTTCACACACACATACACACACCCGCATGAAATAGAAGGGATAACATATTTATTAACTGAAAATAGTCTATATATAAAGCCATTCTTTTTGGTGCAAGAAAAAGATACACATACAAGATTTCTCTTTGTTCTTTTTGTTTTAAGCTTATCCTCTGACAAAGTTAATTTAGCAACTACCGCAAAACAGCTGTTATAAAATGTCATAGTTATGAACGATAAGTGTTGTAATCTGAAAGATCTTTCAGATGGAACAAATTTAGCTGCAATTATAACTACTTGTCCAAGTTGAAAGAACTGATCTACTCCAGACAGAAATTCAAGAATAAAGTAAGCAAAAAGCAAAGTAAATATGTGACAAGCATATACTTCATGGTAAATATACTGCAGCTGTCCTGCTTATACATATTATATACAAGCTATTACTGTTAATATTTCATTGAAACAATTCCTTCAGATTCTACATCTTTTTTCTACTTTGCTCATGCATCAACATATTGACATTAAAATAAAATAAATAAGGCTTTTTTATTGATGAGTTTTCTTTTATAGGTTTGGGGCAATAGAATGATTCTTGGTTGGAACAAATTTTTTATTACAGCCAACAACATTAGCCACTAATACTTAACATGTTCCTAAATTACTTTTATTTGGCTTGGAAACAGAGACAGTAGGAGTATTAAATGTCTGTCTTTGTAAGTATGATATGATATGATGCGATAGTATTAGTTGGCTACTGGTTGTTCTGTAGATGGAGGTGAGGTCTAACCTGGTTTTAATATTATGCAATCCTGCAACATAGAGGGTGTAGCAGCCCCTGAATCACATAAGCAATGAATGCTTCCCTACCGAATCATTGCCCCTAGTTTCCTTTCTTTTCCAACCTCCAGAACAACTTTATACTTGATAAATTAGCTAGACATCTTTTCCAACAAAAGCCACTGTTTTACTACATCCTTTAAGTAACACTTATTCACATCACATTAACACCATATAACATATCATAGTAAGCTACATTTTTTATTACCAAAAGCATTTTGTTTTTTCAGGTGGAAGAATGAAGTATGGAATATAACATCTACTGGAATTTGTGAGAATTACTGTGAATGGCCCCAGTGAATTCTCTTGGCCATTCACAAATGTTCTGGTAAATATTACATTTTCAAGTTCAAGCAAAATGTCACACAAACCTGATGATACATGCATGAGCAGAAATTAAATCAATAGTAAGATAGGATTAAGAATGATCATCATTTGTCAGATTTAGTAGCGGCATCAAGTTACCCTCAATATCAGCTGGGATCTACTGAAATCTTACAATAAAGAGTAAATGTTAAGGAAAGACACAATTTCTGAATACTTCCAGATAAACCATTTCTTGATTTAATCTCTGATCACATTATCATTCTGTGTAATATATACATACCAAACTGTGTATAGAAAAGGTCATAATGTTTCTAAGAACACTCAAATGTCATAATCATCATTTAAACAAAGGAGAAAAAAGAAAAAAAATGAAAAAGAACCACAAAGTTGACAGGAAAATTTTATATAAATATATATACACCATTCTAATGATTAAAATAGACTTTATACATAATCTATGAGCTTGTATGTTAAAAAGGGAGTTAATTGCGTCAAAGCTAAACTTGAAATAAGCATTCCAATACAAGAAAATTTTAATATAGTATTTTCTGAATATGTTCTGATAAGCATATTTGCCTTACTATTTCATAAACACCTGGTCATTAAATTGGCAGATTGTTAAATAATAAAAATCAGGTACCTTTGCAGAAAAGTACAGTAAACATCTGCCAGTTAGATGTATAATATTGGCATGACAGTGAAAAATTCAATTCAGTTAAAAGAAATGGGGGATGTTGAGATTGTGAAAAAAATGTACAGAATGTATTGTGTTATATAAATAGTAAGTAAAAACTTGATTAAATCTGTAGTATAACACATAACATTAAGCAAGCAGGGCCAAGGTTAAATGTTAACTTTGGCATTTCTTACCTTTACTTTTGTGTTTAATTTAAATTTCAAAGAGAAAATAACAGTGGAATTAGTTTTACCTGTATATGGGGAAGTCTTTATATATATACATAGTACTTTTTCTAAAATATAAATTCTCGTTGAAACAGAAGTTTATGGACTAGATGCAGAGACCAGTATTTGAATATTTTGAGCATAAATTTCTAATGTAGTTATCCTAAATCTCTATCTAGAATAGATAAAAGATGCTCCTAAAAGGGTACAAGCCTGTCAAAGAAGTCAGGTTTGTCATGTGCTAATCACAGCACCATGATTCCGATTCAGAGAGATCAGTGCTGAGATTCAGAGGGAATTATAGAAAAAAATTATTTATTTCTTGTGTGCCTAAAAAGGGGAATGATGGATGTGCAATACAGAAAAAGAAATCAATAGTTCAGAGATATAATTCCAGCAAACTCAACTTTCTTGCCTAAAGTATTCTCCAAAATCTAACAGAAGAGGCATGTCTTGAAATGAGATGAAATGATATAATATAGTAATAACTGCAAGACGAAAAGCATTTTAACTACCTGAGTATTTTGGTGATTTAATCATAGTGCTATCACAATCATTTATACTCCTACCTGTATCATTCTATTACACAGGCCTTTCTTTAATCAGTTTACTCGAAGGCAAGAGAGAAACCCCACAAGGAAAAATATTGTCCAGACAATGGGTTTTCTCTCCCTCCAAAGCTTCTCTCTTCCCATTCCCTGCCTTTTGATTTGATATAAAAAATAGAAAGCCAGGTGCACAGCCAATTTCAATGATTTTGGCAACTTCACAGTGATTTTCACAGAAATAGTCTCCTGAGAGCAGAATCCTTATTGAGCACACAAATTAAAAATATCTGCAATAAATAAACATAGCTCAGAATTACTAAACGAACGCATATTTTAGATGAATATTTAAAATAAAAAATATGCTACCTTAATAAGTGTGGCAAGTTGAAACCATATGTCCCCTCTAACTTCAACACATTTGTTTGCAAACATACATGAGAAGTGATGTCATACAGAAACAAAATATTTTCTCAGAATTATTTTACTAGTATTCTGAAAGTGATTCTAAATGAAGTGGGCAGTACTAGTCCAACTAAAGAAATAATCTCTCAACTCCTCTATATATAGTCCTACTGTGTGAAAAATACAGAAAAAAATCACTAAGAAAGGAATAATTCTTAATTGGAAGGGTAGCAGCCTTCTAATTTTTTGCATTCTAGCTTGATTGTAAGGGGCAGATCTAGAGAAAGCCTTAACATCTAGAGAGCAAACACAGGTCTCTCTAGTCTTTACGCACTGGATCAGAAGCCTCTGGAGGCGAGAAGGACGTCAACATGCACCTGTCTAAAGCACACCAACTGGAAAGGAAAGGTGCAAGAGGTAGGTCTGAGATTCTGTTCTTCTAAGAGTCCCCCTTTAGGAGCTTGAATCAGGACTTCCAAGAAGAAAAGGAATTTCTGATCTATCCGAGGCAGATACCCACAGAGCTGCAATCTCATCAAACTGGGGCACGGAAGTAGCTGATTCTGCAGGCAGTAACCTTGACAAATCCATGCTGGTATGCACCATCCTTCATGCTGGAGCTGGGTCAAGTACAGCAAAGAATTTCAAACTCCACTCCATAAAAAGAAGGTAGAGATGAAGCGAGAGCCTGTGCTGAGCAGTCTGGCAGTTGAACAGCATCAAGGAGCTGCGGGTTCTAGTTCCACCGCTCACATGCATTTCATTTTTCAAAAAAGGCAGAAACAAAACTGCAGACAGGATGAATGTAGATGACTCTGTGTGCTGTGTATGCATTAGACTTACTCAAGGCATCCCTACAAAATGGGTTTATTGGGTAACTTAGGCACATCCTGATCCAAGAAGCCTATTTTGTAGGGATGCCTTGACTAAGTCAGACAGCAGTCATCAACAGTAAGGCAAACTTGCAGATGCCAATGTAAATCTGCCTAAATTTTTTTCTGGAATTTTCAGAGGTGATTATTCCAATGTGAAATACAAAGCCCTCAAAAATATTTCAGCAAAGCATGATACAAACTCTTTGTGAAAACAGTATTTCACTCATACTCTCCTGGAACATTGAAAAACACCTGAAGCCTACAAGCCCGTGAGCTTCTACCCATTTTACAGCTATGCACACTGTAACACAGGAAGGATGTGACCTTTCCGCTATTTGATTTGTCTGTGAATTTCCCACAAATTCAGAAGTCCTCTCACCTCTGTTTCATCCAATAGACAATCTTCCTTTGCTTGGGTCCAAATACTCAAGTAATTAAAAGTAGTAAAAAGAAAATAGCAGATTCAATATATGTCCTTTGATTTGGTGAACCTTTCGTTTTTCTTTTATCAGGCATTCAAGATGCTGAATTAATTAGGCTATTAACACATTAAAAGTAAGTGCTAAGTGTTAATAACACCAATTTAATCACTGCTGAGTCAGTTTTATTTTACACTGACTGATGCTGTATTTTCAGCTAAGAAATTACACAGTAATTAGAAATTATCCAGCAATTATGATCTAAACGCTATAATTCTCTAAACATGCTATAAAATATCTGACAAGGTTTTGATTATACACAAAAATTTTACTATATCATCAGTTTAAAATCCATCAGTTTTGTATTATAAAATATTAAAGCAACAAATGCCCTGAAGCAGATGGGTCTTTGTAACTTCTAATTTTCAGTAATTCAGAGTTTTGCTGGATTTTCTTTAACTTGATATGTAGGAATCACGATTGATAGATGCAGGGATTGGTGACTTTGTACAAAATAAGTGAGATAACAGCTGGTAAGGGTTACTTCCTTTCTAGTCCTCAGTCAATTACTGTGTGAAACCTTACCTGGGGAGAAATTTGCTTTACAGATGTGTTTTTGATCAAAAAACAGAAATGATGTCTTTGCTAATCTCATGGAAGAAAAAATATATTAAAATGAAATTCAGGGATAAATGTTAAATAAATATTCTTAGGACAATAGTTCATAAGAAGCCTGTAAAATAATAGCAATAATTACACCCGGGAGGGATCACAATACATTTGGTTCCCCACTGGTATGATAATTTTTCCAGTCTAATGCATTTATTATTATCTGCTTACAGAGATGATATACTAGTACGAGGGACTCCATTTTGGGAAAATTTTAAGTTTGGTATGATGTAGTGTTCTACCACAATATTTGTCAGTAGATATTCATGAATCAGAACTTAGGATCATTTCAGAATCTTAGATTTTAAATTTCAGAAATCACAATTGATTATACAAAATAGTGTTCAAAAAACCCTGGAGATCATGAAAAAGCTTGCAAAATATTTATAGGATCATTTAGAAAAAGTAAGTGCCACAATGGACCGTATCAACAATCTGAAAATAAGGATTTAGTATGAAGTTTACATGACTGTTCTCATAAGTATAATATACTAACACGCTTATGTCAACTGTGAATCAACTATTTTGAGGAAATCTCAATCCTCTGCTTTAAAAAATGATAAAAGCATCTAATCTTCTTAGTAGTAGAAGAAATTGAAAAAAAAAAAAAAGAGAGAGAATAATCTAAAAGCTCAAAATGCAGAGGAAAAATGAAGAGAAACTCAAGTATATTAGCCTGTAAAATTTGGTATCAAAGCCACACTTTTTCTGGAACCTGAAAAATTATTTCTGAATACCCAAAGTGGGCAATTGTAAATGATTTTAGAATATGATTGATGTGCTTTGTGTAAGTACCTTTGCATTTTTGGTGAAAGGAGAAGGCAGTAGAAATGCCTGAGTTCTGAGTGAGAGATTTTCTTCCGAACATGTTCAATCACATTAAAGGATAATTGCTGCTTTTAGTAATGAGCA
>NW_010588841.1:14169-84317 GCF_000705375.1 Tinamus guttatus | reverse complement strand
CTGCCTCTGGAATACACAAGCACCTTTGAAACACCTCCATCGCTAATACGTGGAAACTGCTACCTGTAGGCACAGTCTCCCACTTCTGCAATTATACTCTTCTCAAAAGTGTTGCTTCCTCCTTTAGAGTGTACCAAGTATTATGGTATCTTGCTAAATATAGCACTCGAAAGCATGTGAAATACCTCTCAGATAGGAGAGTGTGAAGTTCAGTTGCTTAAAAGCTCGCGGCGTAACCCTGCTTTGTGGTCGCACACCTGACTGAGTGCTACAATTCAGCCACAGCAGATACTCGCAGTCATGTTTCTACAATTTTATTTTAAAGGACTGACTATATAGGCAGAGAGTGATGGAAGGTTATGTTAGCTCTAAGTTGCTGATGGTGCCAAAGCATTTGTGTTGCAGCCAAAACACACATGGGCTGCAGTATGCCCTGTCACCACTGTTTGCTTAACAGTGACTGAAACAAGTCATAGCTGTGATCACTGGCCAGAGGCACGGAAAGGTCCATCCTTCCATAGTGCTGTGCCATCCCATAGCTTTCTGTTGGAGGCTTGTAAATGACAATTATATTTATCTATTATTTTATTCTATTCTACAGGATTTTATTTCCAATGTTTTTAAAAGCTGTTACTGATCACTACTGAATAATATAAATTGATGACATGAAAATATTTTTGGACACATAAATTGAAGTAGCCACAGCTGTTACGAGCACAGAGAACCGTTGCCAAACTAGATCAGTGAAGCTTTCTTTTGCCAGGCAGGTAAATTAAACAACAGAAATCTTCAATTGGTTAGATGATAGTTCAAAACTGTCTGATATTATTAATAAATATTTTTTTGTTGTTGTTTCCAGTGGTAACAGCATCTTCCAAGCTTTGAGGAATCTATTTTGTCCCTTCAATTCTTATTTTCTGTCTGCTGTCGCAAAAGAACATTCATTTTATTTCTTCTTAAATTGTATTTTCCTCAGATACTCCACAGATTTACACAAGACAGCTTTTATAAGCTTTAAGTGAGATGCCCAAAATGAAAAGGTTTTACGGTGCACAAAAAAAAAAATCTGTTTTACTGTATAAATATTTTCCTTCCCTCTTCTATAGGCTGAAATGAGTTTCTAAGAATACATTTAACTTACAAATATAAGTGAAAAGTAAAGTGACATTATTGGATTAATAATAGACCTAGTAGTCATTACCACGACTTTCTTGTTTCTTGTAGCATAAGGTAGCGTATTTCCGTATTTGTTGGAGAGCTTGCTCAGAGATTGCTAGTCCCTCCTCAGTCTGCAGGGATTAGACCAACTGCTCCTACATCTCAGACATATTCCCTAACCACAGGGATAAAGTCATGTTCCCTTCCTCTTATTCCCTTGCGGGCCTTATGACTCTGCCCAGTAGTTTCAACAGTTTCAGCAGGTTCAGTCCATTTTCAGAGCACACTCTATCCCTCACGCACTCTATACCCTGCACCCAGAGCGCTGCACAGGGGAGGTAGCATCACCACCAACACAACCTTGCTATTTTGGGCTTTAGCACTCAGGAGTCCGCATGAATATAGAGCTATCATCTCCTGTGAGCCAGGGGCTTAAGCTACAGAGAGAGCACAGATTTACATGTATCAGACTTGTTTTTTGGACTAGGGAGGAGCCCCTTGCCCACTATGTAGACTCTTGAGAAGTGCACTGAAATCTCTCCTCTGGTTTTATAGACAGAATAGGCCTGGATCTTTCCCACTGGGATTTGTAACTTGATTTGTATTGAACTATATTTAGCTGACAGATAGGGAATAAAAACACATTTCATGACTCAACTCTCTGAGCATATGTTTTAGATGTTTTCCATAATTACACCTTTGAAATTCATTTTGCATCGTATTCTCCTCTTTTTTAGGTCCCCAAAATTCCTAATAATAAATTCACCTGTGTATAAGAAATATGATCAATATAAGACGACACAATTCTTCCACATGCAACCTACATACCTGCTCCTCCACATCTGTAATTTCACAGACCCAATTACAGAACATATGCCCAACAATTCCATGTCTGAACTATGCCTGTTTTGCATCTCACAAGCTCTAACTATAAAATGTATTTGGCATGCCTTAATTTGTTGGCCTACTTACTGTTTGTATATTTAATACAGGATGTAAAAAGATTTGATAATTAAAGGTAGAGGCCACAAGCTTAAATGTTTGAACTGTCACTACTGAATATTCATTTTTAGCAAAGTAAGCTAGGAAATAGAACTGATATTGTTCTTTATGTCTATTGATGGATGAGTATCATCTTTTAGTTCTTGAATGCCAAATATGAACTGAGTGTACTAGGCACAAATTCAGATAGCACAGATGTCACGCAAAAATGTTGAAAATGTGTTTTAGTATGATATCAATTTGATCTAAACTCAGGATATGTTTAGTACATGTTTAATACCTTATTACGCTATGTACTTAGTATACATGAGCTTTCCCTGTTATCCATCTGAAACCAGCACAGTTCAGCTTAGTCAAGAGGATTTATGGCCTACTTCGGGCTGCAATTTGGAAAAATGTGCATTGTACATTCATTAATCAATGAGAGCCTTCTTTTTACAGTCTGTATTTTCTGCTAGACACTGAAATTGGATCTGTTAAGGGGAATCTTCTAATTCAAAAGGAGCCTTGCAGAATTCAGCTCAATCTATGGATTTTATTCCTATTCTTTCATGCCATGACGTCTAGAAAGCCATAGTTCTCATTTGAACCACCTTGTGGAATACCATTCCACATTATTGAAACTTTCTTACATGCATGTATGTAAAGGACTCTAAAATCTAAATCTCATTTAATTCTCACCTGGACAGGTGTTTTTCAATCAGAAATATTAACAGGGTGAGCATAAGACAAAAGACTGTGTGGCGACACAAACAGAAAGTATAATAGGAAGTTAAGTCCTGTAGATACCCACTGAGATGACATGAATTTCATGAAAAATTTGCCAAGACTTCATCTGCAAGATTGTGAGGAATTAACTTTTTTTAAACCATAAGTTACATGTGAATAACATGAATGTTAAAGTCAATAACTTGGGAGGTAATTGAATGGACAGTATGCACACAGATTTACTACAGAAACAAGGTTATATATAGTAGCTTACTTTCAGTAAGACACATCATTTGATTTCACCCTGTGACTGTGGCCTAAATACACTCACAGTACACTATATTCACAGTACTATACTTATTAAAGACTGAAACTGGCAGTAGAGTTTTGCACTACAAAGAAAATACTATACTCCACTGTGGGTTCAAACTAGCTCTAAATGTCTCTATAATCTAACTTACTAAGTGAGCAGGAATAACTTCAAACATCACTGTTCTGCTAGACATTACGTAACGTAAAAGTTTTCTATGGGGAGGAGTTCTCTAGTCCATCAACTTAATTAAATTGATTCCTACTTTTATTTTCACTCGTTCCTAAACCAATAAGCAGTACTGGGTAACAGTGATTTTTGCTGGTGAATGAGCACAGAACAGAATCAAAGACTGGACCTATTACTAACATACTTGGAGAGAGGAAAAAAACCTTTGCAAATTATTAATGTATTCAAAAGACTGTTACAAAACTTTACAATTTAATTATTGGAAGATTACAGAACTGCTTCAGTGCTTCTCAACTGCATTAAATAAGCTGTACGTGCAAGGAGTAATAAATGAAATTGTTAATTTTAGTGCATCCTTAGGGAATATCAAGAGGGAGGGGGTTACATTATTTAGAGCTCCAAATGGATTTGAGTTTATATACAGTAATAAATCTTAACTACATTGTTAATTAACCCTGCCTCAAGCCCTCTTTTACCTTAGGGGTTGAAAGACACAGTGTCTGTTAGGATAACTCACCATTCATATTCTTAAAGATGTTTAGGACTGGGAGGATTTGCCGATAATAGGGCACCAAGGCCTCCCCCACCATGTCGGCTGATACCACCAGGTGCTGGAGGACTTTCAGCGTGATGCAGATGACCTGTCGGTTACGAAGGCTCAGAGCATCTGTGATGTAGAAAGAACGACAGGCAGAAAAAGCAGAATTAACTTCTAAAATGTAAAGGGAGGGGGAGGAGTCCTCTAATGGACAAATTTAATTAAACTGTATGCTACTGGGGATTGTAAGTGGGCCTTTATTAGCCCAGCTTTGAAAGATCCCAAAGATGGATTGCAGTCCTGATGTTATAAAACACTGCCTTGTCTGATTGTTATTTGTTCCCACAATTTGTGCTGACTCTTCAGTAACCCAAAGAATGTAGCTCATTATTCCCTCATGCTGCCAGTGTAATGCTGGCCTGGTCCAAAAAAAAAAAAAAGTCAGTAAGTACCATTTGGGGCCAATGGAACCATACAAATGCAAGACAACCTGCAAAGGTTGACAACAGATACATTCTAGTGCAACAATTAGCCTATTTGTATGTTTGTTCCCATTTATTTTGCAATTATTTTATTCATTCAACTAACAATTCCAGCTATTCTGAGAATCAGTACAATGAAGCAAATGTTTATAGGGAAGGAAAAACAAAAAAACCTTGTAGGCTTTTTAAAAAAGACAAACATTCTAGAAAAAGAAAAAAGATTTCATCTTGCCTACTTAGACTTTTCTCTCAGCTTTCAGTGTCATGCTTCTAATCTTATGACACGAAGATATTTCATGAGTACCGTTTGTTTCTGTTCTTCCTTGGTTTTAATAAAAGAAGGTACTCTGCATTCTCTTTTGTAATTAAAAATGAATCATGCTTGAAAAGTTTTGTATTTCTTTTTTCTTTCTTTTTTTTTTTCCTCCTAAATCTCTCTAATGATAAGGCCTCCTTTGAAATTATGCAGCTTGGGACAGTTGTCATATTTGGGATGCTATTATTTATTGGTCTAATTCTTCAGTGCTTTACCCACTTACATAGACCTTTACATCATTGCATTGTGAAAGCAAAATCTGTAAAAGCTATGCTGGCGTTCAATGCCACAGATGTCAGAGCCACTGAAATACAGTCACGAATACAACTGTATTTAAAGAGGAATTACTTGCTAATGATTTCCTTAGGAATTCTCTCTTTTTGTTCAGGTAATGGGATAGAGTATTTCCAAAAAAAAGTTTTGTCAATATATATAGTATATGCTGTTCCATAGGGAATGTGGTAGCATTTTGACATGAGAGCAATGTCAGTTATCCCATCTCCTCAAGCAGGGGCCCTGTGCCTCACCTGCTCCTGCTCCCCTTCTCATGAGTGCTGATGATTGAAAAAAAATCAGCACAAGGAGGGGAAAGGCAGATTTATAAAGGTGACTATGTAGAAACAACTCCTGAAAATCAGATAATAAGTAATGTCTCTTTTTATGCCTCTCTACGTGCTTACTAAGAGCACGCTAACATTACTGCTAAACAACAGTGAGGAAGTCTAAGGTATAAAGTGGCTCTAGTGCATCACAGGGTGATCCAAAGTCAAAGAAGCGCTGTTAAGTGAAAAACTACTGAGGTTGGAACACACCGGCTTATCCATGACCAAACTGTCACAAGCAGAACTGAACTATGAGGGAAATTACCACTGTTCCTTGTAATTTTCTATAAAACAATCATTGTAAAAATTGTCCTAGCAGGCATCATGACCTCTCAGTCCTTAACCAATGCACAAATTTTACCTACTTCTATGAATGATTCTTCCTGACTGCAGAAACAGGCCTATAGGATGAGGGCCCTTACTTTTTGGCATGCGGAGAGAAACATTTAAGTGAGAATGGGCTGCCCAACATCCCACAGGAAGTCTTTGTCTGCAGAAACCTTCGTCTCCCCAAGGTTTTCAGGCAGTTTCCCATTTTCAAAATTCTGCCTCTGCAAAGACAGCTCTGTGTGGGGTGGGAGCTGGGACTGTCTGAGCAGCCTCAGTTATTGCAGCAAGTAAGTACTTCCTGGGTCCAGAAGAATGTTTCCAAAGAACAGCTCATCACAGAAATTATCGTGCAAGTATGGGCAGATGAACGTTTCCTTGCATCTGAGTTGTGCCATAACCGTACTTACTGGAGCTTTGATTGGTAATACTGGCACTTACCTCTTCTGCATACTAGCAAAATAATTTGGACCTCTATTCCTGCCCTCACAATACGGGCACATCCTCTCACCAGTTTGACACACATGACAGAAGAATTTGGATCAAGATGCTGAATGCCAGTGATGGATATGGTAGAACCGAACAGACTGCAGAACCTGAGCCTGAGGCCCTTCAAAATTGCAGAAATTTGCAGCGTGTGTTAGGAAAACACTTGTAAATATCAAAAGTAAGATCAAATTGACTGCAGAACTGTTGTTGTTATTATTAAATATTTGGACTGTGGCATACATAACACTCAACCAGCTCCTGGCTTGATTATATTAGGCACTGTATAAACATTTAATTAGAGACAGTCCCTGCCCCAAGGATATATCAATTTCAAACATATGTTTATTTTTTTTAAATCTGGTAATTATTTTCTGTGTACTACCATCACTGTAGACCATTCTCCCACATGAATCAAGGGAAGAAAATTTTAATGCTATATATGAAATAAGTGCACTTTAACAGTCTGGAAAGCTTCAGTGTTATCTGGAGGTTGCTGAAACAGTAAAAGGTATGAAAGTGCTAATATCCCTATACAGAAGTCAGGCAGCTCTTTCTAAAATCCTTAATATAGAACATCCTTTCCTAAAGAAGAAAACATGTTAAAAATCAAAACTATTTTAATTTGAAAGCATGCAAGGCATTTGCTCTTGACCCAAAATTCTGTTGTTAAGATGTGGATATTGACAACTCGAGCAAACTGAATGACCTGTTTGCCTTTCAAAGATATCTTTCCATCCTAATGGGTTTTTGGAGGATCTTACTCCTTTAATCATATATATTTCCTTTTGCTCAGCATGCTATGAATTGTAGAATTCTGTTATGCAGAAAGTTTTTAAAAAATAATAAACTGACTCTGTTGCTTGCTGGTTCCAAAACTTTGTCCGTTAATGCTATCAGCTCAACAATTTTACATGCAATCAGTTTGTACTCTTTTCCGGGAGATTCTCCAGCTTTAATAAATTGGTAAATACAAGAATAAAATGAGGCATGTACTTTAACTTCTCCTTCTAACATTATTTTTTTCAAGCAAGTATTTTCTGAAGTTCACCATAATAAAAGACAATTTGAAAAAAAAATATAGGATAAACGTGAGCACAGTAAAATAAAAGCTCAGTAACCAAGTAAGCTCAGTGTTTCTTGTATTGAAAAGCAGAGTAATAGTTATGAAGTTTGCAAATTTATTTGCGGTACTGTGCATTTTTTTACGAAGGAAGACGGATATAGAACAGTGTTCTGTACCAAAACTTGCTAGCAATGAGCTGATATATACCACAAATCCATTAGCAGCTACAATGAAAATCTGCTTCATTAAGGTGCATTGACAATGTAGGCAAATTTAGAATTTTCTTTTGTTAATTTCTTTTAATAGCAGAGACTTTCCCTAACATACCTGCTGCTTGCTTGATTATCAGTTTAGATGGAAGAAGCTTATAAATGCAGCAATAAAAAAGACTATTTTAAAAAGCTGAGATCGTTTTCTGCAGTAGCACTTCTAATATTTCAAAGAAAAAGACCTAGAAGCAAACTTAGTTAATGTTTTGTTTCTATTTGGCAGGTCAGAGAATCCTATGGCAGTTCCAGATGTCACCTGCAATAGAAACTACACGTCTCTTGTTTGGAATTTATACATTCTGAAAGTCAGGAAACATGGTCGAAAATCTCCTAGTATACAATGGATCTTTTCCATAAGACACAAAATTTTCACTAAAGAGACCACTTCAGAAATTTCTTTCCCAGACTGAAAGCCTAGACTTTACAGAATCAAATTGTATTCCACACATTTCCAACTTTTCCCTAAACATTAAAGTTTAGATACTGATAGTTCATTTAAAATTATTTGATAAATGAATCCTGATTAACTTAAGCTCTCCTTTCAATATTTTCAACCCATTTTTCTAATACACCCATGGATCTATGTTTAGAAATGCACTGCCAGTTTCCATTTTCTATTTAGGTCTCAAAACCAAAAAGTAAAACCAATTTAGTTAACACTCATGTCTTTCCCCTCATTTGAACATGAAGCAGAGCAAGATCCTTAGAGCAGATCTCCTGCAGGGCAATAAGCCCTCAGACTATAGATGCTGCTATTGCTGTGGTGCACTTGATCTTGTTGATTTTAAAGTTTATGAGCTGCTTAGATTTGCAGAGTCAGGCTTAAAGAACTACTAATATGAAGTGTCCTCAAAACGTAATTGATGATACATGCTTATCCTGAACAGCATTTTGTCCAAAACTTTCCAAATGCATAATACTTCCTGAACGGAAATACCAACTGAACTGAAACCAAAATAACAACCTCATGTTTCACATTGTTTTTAATACAGTTAAATGTTTTATGTACAATGTACAATATAGCTGTACAAATACTTGTTCCACCACAACTTAAGTGATGTGGTGCTGTAAGGTGATGGGAAGGAGGAACTGGGAGCAAGGAAGGAAAATCCTTGGGCAGTTCTGTCACCAAAGACTCAGTCCTGTAAAACCAAAGCCTAAGGCATAGAAAAGGTTAAAATCAATCATTAAATCATTGGCATTTACAAGAGACATGATATAGCAGAACACTGAAGACAAAGTCAAAGGCTTTTTTTTAAACCTTAATTGTACTTTTAATTGCATTGTTTCCTTGGATTATCAAAGGTATAACCTGAACTCTATAAACATTGGTACTGTTCTATTAATTAGTATAAAGGTACAGCAAGAATACAGTCCCCAGGACCTTATTCTCAGTCACTGTGCCAGTTTACTGAGTTCCCAGCTGTCTCTAAGTTTCCTTCTATGATTCTCCTGTGCTACCCTCAAGCTACTGCACTGCACTGAGAGCTGTCTCCATGAACACAGCATTTTTGTCACTGAAATGTGATACTTGTTTTAAAAAGATCTGGGGAGTTGAAAACTAGTAATATTGACATTGATATTGAATAAATTAATAGAAGGTGTTTGATTGTAGGCCCCTGAAGAAATAAAGATGCATGTGCACAGGAAAAGTTCTGTAAAATGTATTTTTTTTGAATTTCTAAAATGTATTAGTTGAGGTGCCTCACGGAAAGTTCTTGAAACACATTATTGTCATGGTTTTCATACAAATAAGTAATGTTTTAAGCAACAGGAAATGAGGGTAACAATAAATAGTAAGTTTTTATAGAGGAAGAGGATCACTAGTAGAGCATCAGCCCTGAACAGTGACTCTGATTTGACACTAAATAGGGAATATCCACACTACTGTCCAGGCATAAATCCACAGTTTACATGTGGATAGGATGTGGAGTAAAAGAAATGAGAAATCAGTTTGATTTAGTAATTTATTAAACTATTAGCAAGGAATCTTAAGGTCATACTGATGCAGGATTGTCCAGTGTATTTCTCTGTATCTAACCCACAAAAGATCTATTTTCCTTAAGGAAACTGAGCTTTCAACAAAGCTAAATATATCCTTGATCTACTCTGTTAGAGAAGACTTTTTTTAAGACCACAGAAACAGCCTCAGAAAATAAAAGTCTAGTATTGTTTAAGATAAAGCCTATTCTTTTCTGGCTCATCAGTGTCGTTCTGCTGAGTGCAATTGTTAAGAAACAACCCCCCCTGTAACATTTTTAGTAGTAAGATGAGGACTATTCTGTAAAAAAGAGTGTTTAGCACACAGATTGAGTTTTATTAATTTCTAGGCCTAAACTCAGATTATCTGCATGTCCACTTTAGGATTCACAACATGGAACGGAAAGGGTTTATGGCCAGTGGCTGTCCTGCAATGCTTAAGTGTTTAATTGCACATGATTTTCTTCATTAGCAAAGCTGCATCAAGAAGTTCCTACTGATCACCTAATTCCTGTACTATTCCTTAACTTATGCCTTCACTAGCTATAGACTAGATGATTGAAATGATCTTAGTTTGAAAGTAACTCCATTTTGAAAGGGGTCTTATACATTTATTTTTCCTTTGGATTATGTTAGTAAATCAGATTCACAGAGGTTCTGCTCCACAACAGTTGCATTAGCACAATTCAGTAGGAGTGAACTCGAGTGTGGGAGCTGGATTTGAAATGTGGATGTGAGGAGGTTACAGCTACCTTTCCAGCAGAGAAAATGTGAATGGAAAGACAGTTACTGCTAATGAAGAACAACAGGTCCCTTTTTGACTGATGACTAGGTACTTCCACACAATGTGTAGGATGTTCCTGATACTGTGCATAAAAATTTTGGAAAAGCTGTGCCAAACATTCAGTGTTTATGATTGTATGTGTATCTCCTGTCAAAGGCGGGGAATTCTGCAGTTTCTGTAGGAATCTAAGAGCTGTGATAGCCTAAGGAAAGCTAGTGAAAGGAATTATGACTTCAGTGACTTGTCATGTATTCCACTGTTCATTGCACATCAAAACTATAATAAAATAAACTATAAATTGCATATTATTTCAACCTTACCCCAACTGTCTTCAGAAAAAAAAATCTTGTGTCTCTTAATCTCAGTTATCTCTTTTTTGTTAGTCAGTTTACCTATTTGCATAGCTGGAAGAAAATTCATAGGAAGGATTTGGCTTACAATAACCCATGTGTTCATTCAATAATATAGTTATAAAGCTAAGTGTACACCATTCACAAAGCATGAACATTAGGCAAGAGTATGTGTCTTGGGGAGTAGGATGAATTTCTCTTTATACAGCAATCATATTTAATATCAAATGTCTTTAGAAAGCATATTTCCACTAATAGTTTCCTTTAATGCACATGCAGGAGTGAAAACTGCTTTTAAAAGAACTATATTTATAGAGTTATTTTTCTGTCTTTCTTTTATCCTCTTCCCCTCTGTCTCCCATGTTCGCTTGCCTAACAGTCAATTGGATTCTCCTTCACAGAAGAAATATGGTAGTGGTCTAGAAGAAGACTGGCTAATCAGATATAACTCACCCAGTGGGACACTTTAGAGACATTAATATGTGTAAAACACAGCAGAGTTTATTGTGAATGCCACTGAGTCACAGAAAAATACAGCTCTGACTATACTGCTATATTACACAGTCAGAAAATTTCAAAACTCCTGAAGGCATATATTCCCAGATTCCTTGAGATGACAGTATCATTTTAAATATTAGTATGACTTTAATTAGGGAGAAGCTTTTATCACTGATAATATTTAGACTCTAAATAAAATAATAATCTGTGTGTAATAAACTACAAGAGAATCATCAACTAAATTTAACTAGTGGATTTGTGAAAGTATTCCAGCACCTTAAATTATAATTCTGTTTAAAAGACCATGTATAATTCCATACAAATATCCTTACTTAGCAATCTCTTTCTAATGTTAAAAGCTATGTAGGAGCTAAAGCTTCTTGATAATCATTTTTAAGCTAGATTCAAGTCTCAGCAAGACTGTTAAATCCTAACTATGGAGCTATGATCATAATCTTGCAGTCTTTTCTGAAGGAATGATTTCAGCCTTTAAAATGTTATGCTACTATAAATATATTTCAGTGTTGTCTGTATCCAGATATGTTACTTTTGAATATTAGAAATACAGATTTAAAGAAATTATATGATTTTCAGATAAGCCATTTTATACTGTCAGTGGATAATACATAAAAATCAGGTAAGAAAATATTATATTGTGCTTCCAAAGACCAAGAGTCTCTTTATTATATTAAAGACTAATGTGACAGTTTATTTTCTTGGGATTAGTGCACATATCAAGTGATTGAAGGCATGAGCCTTCTGGCCTCATACCTTAAAATTTACTCAAGTTAGCAATAATCTCCACGAAATGCACAGGCTGTCTTGCTTTATTGCTTAATTAGCAACTTGTCAAAAAGCTACACTATATGAATTCAATTTTAGTTTTTCTTTTATTTTCTTTTCTTTTTCCCCATGTGTTCACTTACTTTTTATTGGGATAATGAGCTGAGGAACAACAGGAAGAATCTTGTTCCCACCATGTTCCAGCATGTCATGGATTCCTTGCCGAGCAAAAAATTCATACGGAAATGTCATTTCAGTAAGACCATCAAAAAACAAAGGCAGATAATAATGATAGTCCAGCTTTTCAATCTCCACCTGAAAATACAGAATAAAGAAATGCAATTTAACAAAATCAGTGTAATGTGATCAGACCAATAGGTATTTCATGCCCTCTGTCTAGGTCTCTTTGATCAAAACAATCATTTATTTTGTATTTTTGCAGAATATCAAGGCTCAGCATGGTTTGTGACCTAATTTTTGTATTGTCCCACTCACCTGGTCTTTGGTTAGATGAAATTAGAGATTCAGGTATCTGAAATCAGCATTTGAGAGTTTTCCATTAAGTCAGTTACAGATTCTGATAACCTTACTTACACACCTTAGTTTGTAAGTTACCCATTGGAAGCAATCAAACTGTTTTCAGGATTATGTTCTGTTTGTTTCCAGTAATAGAGAAAAGATTTTTACATATTCACTTTGTTGCTTGAAAAACAGTAGGAAGAAGAATCTTATATTCAAAAAAAATCCAGTACTGTACAAATATCAGTATTGGTACAGAATTCCCATCTGTTTAGAATAATGACCTCCTTTTATCTCCTATTGATTCAGAGCAGTATTTTAAAGAAAAAAAAAAAAACAGTTTCTTGCATAAGAAGCTTTATGTGTTCAAAAGCTCGCTTATTTTTTCTAGTGAAAACATGATCAATAAAAGACATTACCTACATCTGCAAACATTGTTTTACTATTCCTATGTATACACTATTAATACATCAGAATGACATGCTAACTTTAAGGGTAATATGATTTCTAGTTTTAAACATATCAATCTGAGTTGTACACAACACGAAAGCCTGATTTTGAAATAAAAACCTCTAAAATACAGGTATTACAAGCTGTTGTTGATCAAGCATTTGTGTGCATACTCCTTACTGCTTAATTAGTTCCAAACCCATCGGTGGTTGGCAACTAGCATTGCTGTGAAAAGGACTCTCATTTCTTGAAGTGTCAGCTGCCTAAGCATAGAGCCAATTTTACTTAGCATTTTTGTGCTCTATAATAACTCCCACAATATGGAAGCCAGAAATATTTTGCCTTACATTCTATGGCATGAAACCTTTTCCTTCTGTGTTTATTATTTAGCTTTCCAAGGTGGCTATTATACAGCTGTTCTGAGAAAAATGTGATTTTTTTTGTTTACACCCACAAAATTATTTTGTTATTTTCATTTCCACCCACAAAAAACGCTGATTAAGACTCATTTTTTTTGCCAAAACTTGCCCACATCTGACAGCAAGACCACAATGGACCTGAACAAATAAATCTTGCAGTAATTATTATGAATTTCTTTACTGCTGTTTTTTTTGTTGCAAGAACGCAACCTCTGAATTTTCAGCAATTAGGCCAAAAGTTAGATAACTGTAAAGAATGATCACACAATGAAAACTGCTGTATTGGAATCAGTAAGAATTTGCACATCCCATGAAACACGCATGATATTTATATGTATTACAAGTAGTTCTAGGTGAAAACAATGTCAATGTATACATCCAACCATTGCACAGCAAGATATGAGTAAAAAAATGGCTGTATTGCAATTAGAAATAATCTGTCCATCAGAAAATGTGGTCCTGTGAAGCAGGTAATAAGAAGTCAGAAAAAATAATCTATGGAGTAAACAGTAAAAAGAAACTTTGTGGCTAATCTGCCTGCTAAATGAAGAGAGCAAACTGTTTGAGAGGAGGTATGGAGGCTTGACAATAAAGATATCATCGGCCTTTCTTACACAGCCGTGCTTAAAGTAATCTGGTAACCTATAGAGTGAACATAAGTTTTAGAACCTAGTGTTTAAGGTACCTACACAAATTAATTTTCCATATCATTTCACCCAATTAAACTCAATTGACCACATAATACTACTTGTCTTGGACGTGATGATTTGCCAAAAATAGGACTAAAAACATTCTACCTAGTTGTTTGTACACTGAAGGAAAAATAAGCATATTAGAATTAAGTACATTAGAATAAGCTCTGGAACTGCTGATGTGACAAGGACAAACAAGAATTTTTGTAAAGAAAGAACAATTCTTTTCAAGACTTGTTTTCCATCCTCTGCCACCTATGTTTGACAACTTACAGCTATTTCATCTCTATTTTTTAGGTTCATGGAAAGAGAAAAGTGGAAATATTCATGAATATCTTCTCTTTTGAACTTCTTCTCTATTTTTTTTTTCCCAAATTGTCCTGAACATTCTCTAACTAGTCAAGATGAAGCCTATACATTTCATGGTTTTTGTTTTCTTGGTGGTAGTAGCTTTGTCACTTGCTTCATAATTGGATAACAGTTTTAACAGTCACTGTGGAGTAACTAATGCTCATTAACACTTTCTGGACTTAATTAAATGTGATTTTTAATAAGGCAGTTTATCATAATATGGTAATTTAACTTTTTAATATTGTGACTTATCAACATATAGTAACTTAACTAACAGAACTCTTACTGTTTACAACTCAAGTTTTGTACTGTATTTGATTGATACATTTTTTCCTTAAAAGTTTTATAGAAAGAAACTGTTCTCTATTTCAGTCTGCTTTAGTTCACCTTTTAATACATAATGCATAAGCTGATACAACAAAGATTCTGAGAGAATTTTAGTTAAAATTATTGTGTTCAACCAAAGAAAGGTGACAGAATTGTGCCTATATTTTGCATCCCATAGTAAAGTGATAAAGTAGCTATCTTAAAACAAGTAGGAGACAAAAGATTATCATCCTCTAGGAGAAAGAGATAATGACAAAGGAGAAATTAGACAGACACTGTAACACAAATCTTTGTAACTCAGTCAAGCTGGATTTAGAGCCTTATCTACATTCTGTAGATATTTGTGTCCTACAAGAAGTTAAATGACAAAACAAAATATCTAGTTTCCATGGCTAAATTAAAGAAAGCAATACCAATCTATCTTTGGAGTATTACTGTACTGAACACCTGAATTCAGCTCTAAAACAGCAAGTATTATTTTATGTAAAAAGGAAAAAATACAGAAATTTTACAAAGATAATAATTTTGAATTTAATTCCTTTTTTATTTATTGTGTTGACGTTAGTTACAAGAGTAAGGCTGCCATAAACAAAAATAGCTGGGAAATGCTGGGGAGAGCATAGTTCTATTTTATTTTCTATAACAAAATACAATTCTTTTTTTAAATAGTGTTTTCTATACCTTGATGTCCTATTGCTCTCTTAAAGGAAGCTTGAACAGAATAAAATTTAAGGCTAAAAACACTGCAGAAGTGTATGTATGACATGAAAAGGTCCACAATTCTGATGCATTCTGATGCATTAGCTAGAAAGTAAAGTAAATGCACTCTAAATGCTTCTCCTTTTCTCTCTCCTAGCTTAGGGGCACACAACCATCCTAAAAGCTCAACATTACAACTCCTTATCCCCCCAGACTAATTGACCCTGGTTGCCTCTCACCTTTCTGTTTTCTCTCAGCTGAGGCTGCTACCGAATCCATGTGGATTGCTTTTCAGTTGTGGACAACGCTCATAACAAAATGCATCTACTTTCTCCTGGCTCTGGCTTGAGAGCCATGAATGAGAAGTATGACTAAAACTGAAATTACCTGCAAGACTGTAAAACCAGCCTACTGATAATCTACCATAAAAACCAATGGCTGGAGATAGATAAAGAGAAAACTGAGAAATACTGATGAAACAATTACCCGAATATATGATGTCATTAACGCAGACATTTCTCAGATACCATTTGCAGAAAAATTGCCACTAGTACTGCTGAGGCCCAAATAGTGCTGCATGAAATAACTAAAACATTTCCTTCCCAAACGGTCACCAAGCCAGATGTAGATGGTTTAAACTCACTAGTGTTACTGACGGGGTGAATAAAATTAATGGTCAAGAAGAAGGTGATATCGGGCAGAAATGGAGACAAGGAGAAGGAAGATCTAAATTTGTGTAAAATGTTTCCCAGACAGAGAAAAGGTAAAAAAAAAATGCATGATTCGATCAGACTGAAAACCCCTATAAATTCAATCTAAGAATTAATATTTATTTAAGAAATGGAGTCTCAGCTACATCTGTGAATCTCTAACACTCTGTCAGCAGTATCACACAGAAGATAACGTAAGAAATTAGTAGATTTGTACAGGGAGTGGGGGAGTCTATTCTTCCATCTTCATAAAACTTCGTAGTTGTGCTGCCTCTATTTAGATTTTGTAAATATGCACTTTGCTGCTGCTGCAGAACAGGCAGGTCTTGCTAATGGAGAAGAGGACCAGAGTATCATACAGGAAAAACAGGATGACAAAGAAGTCTAGATTTAAGCCTAACATGAATTGTTAAAGTGATGGACTAAGAGTAAGAATTTCTGCTACAGTATAGAAGTTCATCAGAATGATATAGTAAGACAGGAAAAAGATTTGAGCAGACTAATTAATCATTATGAGACACCAATATGATGCAGATATGAAAAGGGCAAATATGCTCTAAGATGTACCAGTATCTAGTAGAGATGGGGAATCATTAATGTTATTATACAAGGCACTGGTGAGATCTCAACTGTTATTATCATCAATTTGCCTAATATCAGATATCTAAATTTTATTCCCATTAATACTTCAGTGGAAATAACAGAGAAATTGATACATAAGATACCCAAAACTGAAAAAGGAAATCAAATATTTTAAACTTATTACTGTTTATTTGGGTTTTGATTAGATCAGATTATCTGAATCAAGTTTTTCTAATAAAACAAATAGCTACACACTATGCTTAAAGGATTGCTTTCTATTAATTGATGAAAGGCATTAGGAACAGAAGCCAAATGCACCCTGAGAAAAGCTTTCTGTAAACATCATTCAGACAAATGTGGAATGAACTCCAAAAATGTTTGCGTGAAGCAAATAATGGGCCATGCTATTATCTCAATAGCAGAAAAAAATCACCCCCACTCCAGAGTCTTTCTTTTTACAGTCTTCTTGCTACTCAAAGACCTGCTGGCACCTCGTTAGGCACTCCCATGATTTTTCTTTATGCAAGTTATAGACAGGTTGCAAGAGTTCACTCAGCACAAATGTGAAACTTTAGATTAGCATGCAAAGAATAACTGACTTTGACTAGAAGAGAGCATTATTGTTTGTTAATCTCTTTTAATTGCCGTTGCCTAATACAAGCTTTATATGCTGTGTAAAGATAATTTGCATTATAATAATCACGCAATGTGTTATATATATAATATACGAGTACGGTGGGAGATGAACAGGAATGAGTGGCTCCTCAGAGCACCATACGCCCCAGCAAGATTAATTTCTACCTTCAGCTACGACACCTGTGAAACTGTCCATAGCTGCACTTGGACAGCAGCAAGGAGCAGAGGGTGGAATCTGTTCCATCACTACAGAATGTGGAAAAGTCTAAAATCATGAAGAAACTTCCAATTTTGCAGGCTTTTAATTAGGCATGAGAGGACACCCTCTCTCTGAAAAGGGAAGTAAAGAGGAAAACAGGGTCCCAGCAATAGGCAAGAAGAGGAGGTTTCAATTTTTGTCCCTCACACAATTCCCTTCTCTCCAAGGCAGAATTGAAATCATTAGGATTCTAGGTGGCTTCAAGCCTTTTCCATTACCTTGTTGATGCAATTATGTTGATCTTGGTTTATCTACTTTGAGCAATATGGAGATCATTTTAAACAGTGTTTGTTCATCCCAATAAAACACATACAGTGCAGTACCCCAATATAGAACTCATTCTATATTTACTTTTTATAAAAAAAAGAATCTTTCCCTCAAAGAATTTTTGTTACCATTTTAATAACATGGAATATAACAGAGTATTTCAGTTTTCAGGAATGATTAACCAAGGTAGATCAGAAGAGAACATTAACTGATTCAATGCCACTCTGAAAGCTAGTGGCCAAGCAAGTATTTTCTTATTTTTTGGTATAAGCTTTTGTTTCCTATGGTAATTATTCATGCAAAACTGTCTGTCAAATTAGCATGACTTTTTTGGATTACCTGAAAATAACATAAAAACAATGAAACAAAAAGAGGGAAAACCAGGATAAAGTAAAGCCACACAGAAAAAAAAGTTTCTATAGGCAAAATTAAAAGCAACTATCTGAAGGTTAATATTGTTTGAATAATTAAGCCACAGCATAAAATACTTAGAGATCTTTTTCAATGCAATGCATAACTAATATTGCCAATCTACCCAATTATGTTTCAGACATACAAATAGTGACGCATTGACAATTTTATGGCTTTAGAAATTGGGGAAGCTTTTAAGCACATCATTATACAATACCATTTGCATATTGATCCACAATGCTTTCCTTTGAATATAATAGAAATGAGGAAACAAAATAGCTCAAAGGCAAATTAGTTATTTTTATAAGAGCTTTGCATGAGCTCGTTCTTATCACCTTTTGAGTCTTGACATTTATCTCAGAGCAAGAAAGAAAGTGGAAATGATACAACAAATAGAATAAAATGGTGATAGTCTGATCAGTCTTCTCATCAAGAAAAGAAATAGAAACATTTCTGCAAATGATTTAAGGTGAGTCTACACTTGAGTAGTTGTGCAATTTCAAAGTGAATCCAAAAATAGAATAGTTGCATTTTGTGTGCAACAAATATACTTTAGTACGTAGACGTGATAGAGCTGTTCATTATTTAACTCTTTACCAATATTATTTTTCCTGAAAAAGTAAAAAGGCTATTGATAGCTTTATGGAGGAACACAAAAAATCTTACTCTTGCTCACTAATTCAAGAATTCCTGATGGGGCAGTTCTGAGAGGTATCAGAAAAAAAGAATGCAAAGCCAACTAGTCCGTTCCAATATAAATATATATATATTTTTTTCTGTATCACTAACATAGGAAGAAGTCTTCCCTCGCATTTTATGGCTTTCCAGAGATGTAACTACATATTCGAGGATAACTTTATTATTAAACATGGAAAATGTACAAAACAGAAATGAAGACACAGTCTTCTCAGTAAATTCGCAGTCTGATCACTCATTTCCTATTAATTAATCTTACTGATTTCAAACTGCATTTGCAAAATTCTCTTAATGAGAATAACCTGCTTTTCAGGTTGATTTTTTAAGGAGATCTATACTTCTCAAAAGTATAGTCAGAATCCTAAATGTACAAGAGCTCAGTGACTCAGCTGGTAGTTTCACAAGTTTAGCAAGATTTGAGAAGCTGTCTTACGACACTAAATGCCTTGATAATGAAAGTTTTTATATAACTCTGGTTTTACTAAAACAGAATTGCTAGAGACAGAACAGAAATCTAGGGGCTGGGCTCTGCAGATCTGCCTTGTTGAAAGCAATCTAAGAGACAGTTTTAACACTTAATAAAATAATAGATAAAGGATATCTGGTTCTGTAGATATTGAATTAGGATTTCAAAAAGCTTTCAATAGAGTCCTTTGCAGACGATTATTAAGTTAACTTAGTAGCCACAGGAGGCAAGATGAAGTCCTTTCTTGAATTAAAAGCTAGTTACAGTAGAAGAAACAAAAAGGCTAATAGCTGAGTGCCCTAGGGAATAGTAGTAGAAATGATTCTGTTTCATACATTATCACAGGCCACAATAATTTTAAACTAAAGGTATTGTTCAGAATGACAGAAATTATATAATATTGCAAATAATTGAAACCAGTTGACAAAAGGAAGTGATTTAACACCGTTGCAAAGATCGAATGCAAGATAGAAAAGCAAAACATATAGGTTGCTTTTTCAGCTTAAAATGATGCAGCTTCTGTTAATGTCATTGATCAATATTAAGGCCCAACATTTTGGGAGCTATGCAGCCATATAGGAAAGATGGTCCTTTCAAGATTTACAGTCAATGGTCTTTTCGGATTTGTAAAAAGCAAAGATCAATAACAGGAAATATTAAGCAGGATTATATTATAACATGTATACTTTCTTGAGTAAAGGTTTTTAAAATCACAAAAACAAGAAATTGTTTCAGTTTTTGTAATAGTCTTTTCTAATTGTTGCCATCTTCTGTAAGTGATAAAATTTTCTGTGACTTCTGTAGTACCATTTTACAAGAAAACTCAAAGTGATACAAATAGTGCCAGCCAAAGAAGGACAATAAACCACTCTTCTCCAAGAGCTGCAAGGAAAAAGTTCATTAAGTTCGTGTAACAAAATGTGACTTATCTATAAAGCAAAGTGAGAACAGTGAGAACCACTCTCTGCCTTTAGGTTTAGAGCTTCCTTTATGAGCCCAGCTTTCTCTGGCTTGTCACTGGAATGAGTCTTGTAGAAGGGAAGTTCAACACAAAAGCATCAGTGAGATGAATCTATCAACTCGTTAGCCATTCTGGTTCTAGTAATGTCACTTCCCTGCTGCAAAGGCCTAATCAGGAGGTCTTAGCTAGAGCTGAATGAATGTTTCTGCTAACCGAACTGAATTATCCGGGACAACACCTGCTCAGGAGGAGTACTACTCATGGTTGGGCAAATCCATGTAGGTGCTTATTACAAATTTAGTATGAATTTAATTTTGCTACTTTTGGGTTGCAACTCTTGTATCATTAATGCAATAGACGCACAGAGTCTCATATCTACTGCAATATTTAAAAACATTTAGTAAAATCCCAGTAATTTTCAGTATAGATTCAGATGAAGCAGAAATTTGTCATTGCAAACCACATTACATAGTACACAACAAAGCAAGTCATATTTCTCCTGTCAGTATATTTGCTGAACTAATTTCTGAAAGGCACTAAAGAGATAGGCATAGAAACCAGTTTAAAAATCAAAACTTTGACATCTACATTCGCATCTAAACTATTTAATTTTTAAAATCAAATAACAAATGCAACTAAAACACACAGACTAGTGGACATTAATACATTTCCTGGAAGCCCTAGCATAAGGCTTTTAAATGAACTTTACTTCCATACTGATTAAAGTTATTTGCAAAGCAGATCAGTTTAAAGGTGGCCCAATTACTCTTGACCTCTAATCAGTAAATCTCTAGAGCTTATTGAGAACTATTGGGTTCATTCATGTAATTAAGCAAAAAATGAATTTTCAGCAGGGTTGCAGAAACTGTTGTTGTTTGTTAGTTAAAAGTATATAATTTAAAAAGACATTAAAATGTATTTTTTTTTAGTATGAGAGCAATACTATATATGGCAAAATTGTTTATGTAAGGCTGGATAAGCTTACTCTAGTTACTGGAATACTTCAAGATGTTAACTTCTGGTGTTGGGGCCTTAGTAAGAATATATAGGAAAGTGGAGTTTGTGGGGAACTGGACCGATGCCTAGCAACCAAGCACCTGGAGGAGCACTAACCAGCTGGGAATCTGTAGCTGGCCAATGAGAACGCCGCTCCCTAGCGCATGCCCACCTGCACCGGTATAAAGCCCTGCTACAGACAACAGCAGAGTGGAGTTGACCTCACTTTGTGTGGAGGTGTTGTTTGCTCTGGCTTGTGGGGAGGGCCCTGGCACTTGGCGCAAGAGTGACCCTCGACATCTGGTGACCCCGACGTGATCGTGGGCGACGTGATCGTGCGAGAACGCGAGGGATCTTACTGGAGAAAAGTTGAAAACTAAAACTGATAGCATATCCAGTCTGACCATACTAACTTGGACCCCCATCCTCCCCAGCTCCAAAGGGCAAGATTTTTTTCCTTCTCCTGTTGCTGAAATGAAGAGCACAATTACCTTTCCAAGAAGAATTTCTGTGGTTGTAAGCAAAATGAAATTGTGTATTCCTTTGGGACCATTTTCTTTTGTCTTGGGAATTTAAAAATGAAACATTATCATAAAAGTGTGACCAGAATGATCATACTTGTGATTGCAACTATGTTGCTTTGTTTTTGTTTATAATATTTTGATGCATGATATTGCCAATTTTTGTTTTTTGTAAAAAGAGGGGAAAATGCTGAGGTTTACAGCTATGTTACTTTGTTTTGCCAATGCTGTAATGTTTATTGCTAATTTTTGTTTTTTGGAAAAAAGAGGGGGAGATGTTGGGGCCTTAGTAAGAATATATAGGAAAGTGGAGTTTGTGGGGAACTGGACCGATGCCTAGCAACCAAGCACCTGGAGGAGCACTAACCAGCTGGGAATCTGTAGCTGGCCAATGAGAACGCCGCTCCCTAGCGCATGCCCACCTGCACCGGTATAAAGCCCTGCTACAGACAACAGCAGAGTGGAGTTGACCTCACTTTGTGTGGAGGTGTTGTTTGCTCTGGCTTGTGGGGAGGGCCCTGGCACTTGGCGCAAGAGTGACCCTCGACATTCTGGAATTCTTCACTCTGGCATAGACAGCATGGGAGAAGTCACTTTTCCAGAAGGATGGAGCAAGGAATGGGCAAAAAATGTCTCACCTATCTTATGGCTGCTCCAGAGCTACAAGAACTAGCTTTGGCTCTGTAATGACTAATAGGATCTCTTAAAATGAGGAGCCGTGGTCAACTAAATGATCTTTAAGACCAAAGGGTGACAGACAACCAGAGAATTTTCAGAGAGTGCCAAGAAGCTGTAATGGCTCTCAAGTATATATTGGCATAGTCAATGGATAGTCTGCTGTCTTTATATCTCCTGAAAGTTTTCCCCTGGCTTTTAATGAGAACAGTGATTTAGAGGCATCTGCATTTAAGAATCTCTTCCATTGGCCCAATATTTAGTTCATTTTTTAGATAATCTAAAGGCATATTGAACGTAGGCCAAAAACTCTTGCTTCTCACCGGTAAATGGAAGTTCTTCAATCAAAGCTTCCTAAAACAACCCTGAGCCACCAGGGTCATAATATGTGATTCTTCACTAACTTCATAAGAGGGGAAAAATAAAATTTTCTCACTTAGTGCGTCAGGGAAGGAGCTTGCACCAAGAACAGCTTTGGAGCAGAGGTATTGTCTAAGAAGAGGAGGCCAACCACCAGAAACTGTTTGCCCCATGGTCTCAAAGAGTCCTGGAAGATGGCTATGAAATCATTTCACACTTTTCAGTGATGGTCTACTGCAATGAAGTGCATTAGACAAAGGGCTCGCAATGCTGAAAGCTCCCAGAGGTAAACTGCAGACAGCTGAAGCAAATAGTAAAAGAATCGGACCCAGAAATTGACAGAGCCTCAAAAATGGAAGGGAATACTGCACCATCTGCTGGCTGATACCAAACATCATGGTGCTGTAGTCTATATTTCAGGAGGAAACTATAAAACAAGAAAGGAGGTTACTATAAATTTCAAAGCTAAATTTTGGAACTAACATTCATCTATCACAAAAAGTTAAAAGCCTCTCCTTGTGAAAATCAATGCAGTTCCAAATAAATCAAAACTCAAAGTTGGCACACAACTTTCAGAACTGAGAGTTACTGTGTGACTGATACATTTCTACATGGACTGAATCTCTACTTTTAATGAAAACAGGACAGGAGTCATTCTCTGACACCAAGGTCCAGCCCCAGCTCACTTCCATACAACTAAACTCTCTTAAAATCCAAAACAGGGTGGTTGACTTTAAATTGCACACCATGAATAGCCTTGGTATTTCACTATACAGACTCATGGATGAGCATTATCTAGGAGAGTTCCAAATAAAACCATGCCAGGAGTCATACTAACTGTGTAAGGAACATGACTGTGTCAATGATCAATTGCTTAATTCATCAGGAAAAATGCGTAGACAGAGATCAATGTAATTTACAACAGTTTAGGTGGAGTGGTGAAGAACATGAAAATATTTGGAAAAAAAAGTTTTCTTACATAACTTTTTTTCATAAACATATATCTGAACAAACATTTTTGAATATATATATTACTCAAGTTGAGTTATACAAGGATGAGATGATTAAACAGTATCACTCTTGTAAAATTAAAACTAATTCTCTTTACAAGAAGATTACAGTCATTTGGGGCATCTGACCTTGAGCTGTGCCATTTAACACAACTCATTCTGAGGGTGACACTCCAGTTGACACTTTGCAAGTTGCAAGAAGGCTTCAGATGACTTTCGGTCAACAGTAAAAACACAACTTTTGACAACAAATTCAACAAAAACTTAAATACATAATTTACTTATTTGTTCTTTTCTGGACATTCATTTTTGGAAGTATCTGTGATAACTTATCTAGCAATAGCCATTCCCATTATCTATTTAAATACACTTGTCAGCACAAACATTACTGTTCTTCAGACAGGTGATACAGTGTTCATGTTATGAAAACTGAATGCAGTTATCCAAATCAAATAATTCAGCACAACTTTCTGAATTCAGTATCCATTTTGCATATTTAGATATACAAATATGCAACCCTTCAAAAGCACTAACTGATCAGAGACTGACTTGAGAAATTTAGATTTGGAAATTAGATGGAATTTGGATTTAATATTTTAGTATGTACTGTAATATTCAAGACTTTTTCGTGGACGGATATATAGATATAGCAATATGGCTTCGTGCTTGACATAAGCTGACTTGGCCTGACTTAGGCTTAGGGCCTGGCGCTCGGAAGATCTCGCGATGTTACGGAAAGCAAAGGGTCAGCAGAGATGAAGGTGAGTCAGCTGACTTACTCTGAAGAATCAGCACATAGCCATATAAGGTAACATTGTTGATAATTGGTGGCAGAGCAAGCTTCCGCATTCGCAAGGAGTATAACTGTAGTGAGCAGCAAGCAATAAACGGCGCTCCACTTCAACCATATTGGTGTTACGTGGTTTGTCCCCTAGCGGGGTAGGATGGCCCCGGAGAGCCCGACCTCCAGGTGAACACGTTACGTTGCCAAGAGCTGAGACCGGAGACTGCACGGCCGGACAGCAAACGGCAACACTTTTTCATTAGATTAGAAAAATAATAGGACTTTTTTTTAAATTTAATATATAAAATTGCTTATGTAAATCTGGAAGACCTAATTGTCATTTACCTAAATACCGAAATTACTTACAGTAAAATGTGTTATGTCTGCTGACATTGAGTGAGTTGGTAAAGGATCATTTTCTAATTAAAACTGTGACTAGGAAGTTCTACTTAAAATGTCAAAGTAGGTATCTTTTTCTCTTTGACATAATATATTTAATGTTCTTTAATTATATTATGCTACGGTTATCTTGAATATTTATATTCACAATATATAACACTTGTATACACCCCATAATGTTGAAATATACAGATTAATAGGGTTTCCTTTCTGTTAAAAATCAGTCCATTTTATCCAGGGTCTAAATTAAGGTCATATATATGTTTAGAAAATACAAAATATCATAAGGTATGTCATTTTACATTCTCGTTTCTATGTAACTGATGTACACCTCAGCACTGCTTCTATGAAACATGCCAGCTTTGTTTATATTGCATTAATATATATTTAAATTTAATAGTGCTCTGTGATACTTGCAGAAACAAAGAAATGATCCATGATTCCCTTATGTAAGATCCTAGCAATCTTCTTATATCTTACGTACTATTGTTTTTCTAAAACATTTTTGTGGGGCTATTTTGTCGGCATCTCTCTATTACTGAAATTAGTATAATATTTTTTAATAGATCTTAGCTATTAGATACGTGAACCAAAGCCTGAACCAAACTCCATTAACTAGTCAATTAGATATTGTGGCAGTGGTTGCCAATAAAAAATCCTAACATACAAACATGCATAGACAATGAACTGAAAATAGGGTTAATACTTCTGATTCTTCTAGCAAACTTTAAAATTTTTCCTAACCAACTCCTTCCAAAAGCAGGACCTATTAAGAAAACAGTTAAATCTTAATGATTAAAAATATGCTTCTGTATCCTCAATTCAGAACTAAACTTCTCTCCATAAAAGATGTTACAGATATTCAACTGCTATACACTTCCCTCATATGAAGTCTGTTTGTTTTAGAGGATTGAACTGTACTCTGGTGGAAAGAAAGATTGTGTTTTTTTGGTACGCTACCAATCTGGGAAAGCATGGCTTTAAATCTGAATGATCACCATACTGGTACAAGAACTTTTTATGTCAGGCTAGTTGAATCTGCATGTGGAGACTATGGAAAAAGAAAAATTTCGGTAATAAGAATGTCAGATCAATTACATTAGTATATGAAAGCATTCAGAGGTCCGGTTGATCTTTGGAAGCGAAAAAAAGTGCAAAGCAAAGACATATCTGTGGAAAGCAAGCCACTCTTGAGTAAAATGCAGTAAAATAGTTGCTGTATATCTCAAGAATTACATTACACAAATCCTGTTTCATATAGTACAGCAATTCAAATTATATTACAGAGAATCATTGTCCAGTTCTTTGTCTAAAAAATCCATTTATCAGTGAAATATGAACTATATCTTCTAGTATGTTGCAAGCAATGTGAAATAAACAGTTTTTTACCAGATGCAATGATATCAGGTCATTGGATTTTTAAATTGTCCTTGAAACCAATACACAGAAGAGGTCAACACATCATGTTGTATCTAGCCATAAATTTTAGCAATGATACGTGTTGTAAATATTTATCCTTATACATTCACCCAATAAGACTTTCCATAGATATTTTTAAGTATTTTGGATGCTCTAGATTCACTACAAATACCATACTGTTTTTCCATTGATGAACAAAAGTTTCATGAGTAGGAAAGGGTCAACAAAAGGCAAAAAGTTTTATGAATAGGAAACTTGCGAAATCACAATTATACGTATGAAAATGAAATGGAGATAGTTTCTTTCTTGTCAAACACTTCCTTGGTCATAGGTATATTCATTTACAGTTAAGTCGCATAGATAAAGAAGAAATCAGTAAGTCAGAAAGAAAAATTAAACAGACTAAAACAAAGCTACATATAAAAGTAAGACTACAAACTAAAAAATGCCTACTTGATTCCCACATCATAAGAAATACAACTCTATAATAGAGGAGAAAACAAGTTAGTGTAGGCAAATTAACTGTCCTTTGAGGTTCATTATTAAGAACCTCTTTGGTCTCTTTGGTGTTAAGAACCTCTTTAGTGTCTAAGACACCTCTTTGGTGTCTGCACAAAGCCAATTAAAGCAAACAAAATAATTCTCATTAACTTTGGTGGCGTGGGGCCTAGCTCTCTACAGAGAGAAAGACTCTAACCTTGAGTCCGAGTGCTGAGATTTCTTACTGCTCTTCACAGCTCCTCAGTGTGTATAAAAGTCAGTTGTTTTGCTTGTGTGTCCCACACCGGGCTAACTTGTCATATCAATACTCATAATTGGTTCATGCAGCTATACATCTTTGTGTAACTTTTCCAGTTGTGTCCTCAGTTCCTCAGTTCTCAGGTCTCCTTTCCTTTTTAATTTTTATTATTGCTAATTCGGTTGTATTGGTGGGAGTATCCCTATTAATGCAATCATTCTGATGCAGACAGTAAAGGGAGAAGAAAGTAAATTTGAAAAGCAAAGACTGACAGCTAAGCTCTGGTCATTCTCCATTTAAATATTTTTTGCTCAAATAAAAATATCCACAAAGTCATTAAACTCTATTAACATCATTTTCTCAAATACATTACAAGTAATGAGATAGTATTTTTTTTTAAGTAATTTTTAAAATAAAGTTAATCATGACGGTAAAGACCTCTGATTAGCCCGACCGGATCATAGGAATACACGAGAAGAAAAGCTGGTTTCTATAGATTCTGATGGGCAGATGAGAAAGATATCAGGGTGGAAGATGACAACCAAAGATAGTTAAGAAATTAGAATTTTTCTTTGAATACTGGAAAAACCCAGGTACTTTGATACAGAAAATTACTGTGAAAGCCTAACTCCTCAAAACAGATGAAAATAAAAGAGAAAACTGTCAGTAGAATTGCTGTAAATTCAGGCACTGCTCATGTCACCAAGTGCAAAAGTTTCAAATATTAGCATTATCAGTATCTTCTCACCAAAGTATAATGTGAATATATTGCCATATAATCAGGCTTGGGTGAAATGGTGTTTGGTGTTTGGCAAAACATTTCAAAGTCAATACATAAGAGACTATGTACATACTATACTGATCAGTATTGAGTTGACTTTAAATTTTCAGATGCGCTGATCAGTTAATACATTACAGAGGGCTTTTTTACAGAAATATAGATGCAGTATAGTATTACCTCAGCAATCTTAGTTAGAATTCTGAACTTGCCCCAGAGAAAAAGATAGTAAAAAAGCTGAAAGTCTACCAGGGACTGAGTCCCACTACACTGTACTTTCATCATCCAACTCATCCCCCTGTCTGTCTCGCTACCTAAATGGCATGATGCAATGTAGCTAAAAATAAACCACTATACAAATGTTTTCAATATTGGTTTATTTTATTACATAGTGGCTAAGGAAAATTGTATAGTTATATCTATTTCTACATGTTAGTATCACTTTAGTAACTTAAATATGCTATCTTGAAGACACAGTGAAGTAAGTGGCATGTCAGTGACAGATTTTTTTAAATGAATGTCTCTCCAGACTACACTGGGGCATTTGCCCAAAATAATACTTTAACACTGTCTGTATTATCTTAGGGAGGAAATTAATTTTGCTGCATAACAGGCTAAAAAAGGCTCGTTATGGCATTTTTTCCACACATTTTCCATTTGGGAGTAGGTTTTATGTATCAGTGAAGCCTTGCTTGCCATCCTACTGCTATTAAGCTCCATTGAGACTGAAATGTAATATAAAAGCCCATATAAAAACATATTTGTATTAAACGTAATATCAGATCCAAAAAGTGGGAAAATAAGCAAGAAGGAAAGTAGAAACTGTTAAAGATTTATATTAATAGCTGCAGAGCAAAGTTGTATGCTGGGCACATAGACACTACTGGACCATTATACAAGACTTATGACCTATTCTTTCTATTATTTCTCATGGTGTCATTCTAAAGTATCAGTCATGATTAACGAACATGTATATATGGATATGGATACACTCGTGCATAATTATGCTAGTACATTTAATATTTATTTATAAAAGATAACGATTCTACTTCCACAAAATCCACAATAGCTACCCTATTACCCACATTTTTGTAGAAATCAAAGTTTTAAGGAGGTAATTATTCAAAATACTCTTAATCACTTTTAAAAAGAGTAACAAATGTTTTCATTAATTTAGTAATTCAAATTATATTTGCTGGACCATTCAGTAGCTGCTACAGCACTTACAGCTTTGTTCATAACATATGAAATTCAGTAAGATCAATTAAATCTTATAACAGTTTAATCACACAAGACAAGCATTCAAGATGAGTATTCTCATACAATGATGAACACTAAAAGTAATTAAACATATTGAGATTTAAGTGATCATAATCAAATTTAAGACTTAATACTCTGTTAAGATTGATGTTTGTGGTTTTATCTCCCATGGCATTATCATTAAAATGTAAGATTTCTTTTTGAGAATACAATATTAAACAAAACAAGATCTTTAATATCTAGATATCAGTTTTATTCCACTTTAATAATCACAAATTATCTTATATAAGAGTGAAAGTATGAAGTTTCAGTTGAATATTAGAGGACATAATGTTTGAATAATTCTCTACGGAAAATGGAGACAGGAGACTAAGTTTTTTATATCTGAGCCATCAGTTCAAGCTTTAATAGTCATCAATGAAAGCACAGTAGATGTTGCTAGTTCTTCATCAGAAGTAAAGTCAAGTCGAGTGGAAATTTCAATGTGAGTTTAAATGAGTTTATTGATCTATAATTTCAGAGAGTGAAAGCTACTTTTTAAAGCCAGAGGCCATGCCTCCATTTTTGGACTGAGGCACAACGTGTAGGGAATCTGGCACTCACTGTAACTCAAAACACTGGATGGCCATTTATGTTATTTTTCACATGAGCTGTGGGAAGAGGAAAAAGACAATGGAAAGGAGAAAATTTAGCTAGTAAATTTAGACTAGCTAGTAAATTTAAAAATGACAAATATAGATATGCCATTCTGGCATAGGGGATATATAGAAGGCAAAATAGAAAGTCAGGGATTACTACAAAGTACATCTGGAGAAAAAAAAACAACTGCCACTTCATGCAGCCTCAGTCAAATACCTCCTGAGTAACCTCTGTTGAGAGAAACACTCAGAACTAAACTCTTCAAAACCTTATGAGTGCCTTACATGCAAGACTTGTCTTATAAAATATATTTAGCATTTTGGGGAAAAATATTTCTTGCTGGCAAGCAAAATATAGTCACTGCAATCACACTAACAGTTCAGTTTTGAATTCAGGCTTCCTGTCATGCTCTATATGCCAAAACAGTACAACTCAGAGTAATGAAGATATCCATCAGAAGAAAACCATTAAAAAAGGAAATTAGCAAGTTATCTGTTTTTTGGTAGGGTAGATTTTGTATTGCAGATAGACAGCAAAGAAAGCCATAGTTTTGCAAACAAAACAAAAATTCACACTGAAGTGTAAGCTATCAAAGGAAGCTTCTCATTAGCTGTCAGCTCAGAGTAACTTCAAACGCTGTCCCTGAGCATCCAATAATATCTTTCTGACAACCTCCTTATCTCTTACAAGCCTTTGTGAAAACTGAATCAAATCAGCATGTCATAACAACTGTTTCCTAACACTGTAAATCAAAAGAATCAAAAGAATGTGCCTGATCAGTTAACTACCCTTTTCAGATCATCAAAACAGGTTAAGTTTAAAACATGAACAAAATCACACAGACAATTTACTTCTGTCACCTAAGCTTTTTTGTTTCTTCTTTTCTTTTTCTTTTTATGATAACAAACAGCATGTATATATTATAACTGAAATTTAAATAAACAATTCAAAAACTTGCAATCATGCTAGCTGAATTGTGATTTTACATTTTCACATTTAAACATTACATTTCAAAAACACAGTTAGAAAATTATCTTGGACTAAGCTTTCACTTTTCAGTTCTTTTATGTGACATGTTACTACTATCTGCATTCACATCTGCTCTGTAAACATATTTGCACTGACAGCTTCTGAACACATTCCTGTAACACAAATTCGGGCTGTGAAGGCTGAAATTTCATAAGTATTTGTTGCAGAACCCTTCAGAACTTCAGATAAAAAACATACATTTGTTTTGAGATATTTTCACTTGTAGAAAAATAGATGGTATATGGAAGTTTCTTTTACTCAGTTTGTGTAGCCTTCAAATTTAACTACAGTTGCAAAACATTATTCTTTTCTCCTCTGCATAGAAAAGAGAAAAAAAGCATAAGACACTAGGCAAAATCTTTCTGTATTCCAAGAGCAATATAGATTATTAAGTATAAATTCCAGGCCTTATATAAAAGACTATAAATCCCATAAAAACCCATGCATAAATATGTACGCCTTTATGCTTACATAGTGAAGAAAAGGAAGAGACAAGGAAAGGAGTTCCAGAAAGACTATGGATGATGGTGTAAAATACTCTGCAAATGGCAGAGAGAGAAGGACATCATGGATATGAGCAAAATAGCAGAAAATACCTAATTTGTTGAAGAGTGTTACTCAAACTTGTAATTTCCAGATAATTTTCAATAGTCATAATACATTTCTAAAGTGCCTACAACAAGATCCTCCAGTTTTAACTCTGCCTTCCACAATCACCTGCTATTTCCAAATGATTTTTGATGCACTTATTCCCAGATATGTACTGCAGTAACAGAGGAAAGATATAGATCTAGTAGTGCACATCTAGATAACCAAACTACTAAAATTTTCCCATTTTCAGGAAAAGATTGATTCAACAAATTTTCTTCCATGAATTGTAGATGTAAACACTAGATGACAGGCATCTGATTGCTCATGCCTACTGAGAGCTGATAGTGTCAGCTTTACTTCTTTTGCCTTTGAAAGTCAAGAGGTTTTAGAGAAAAGTGCCAACTTCGATGTTATCACTAGAATTTTGCACAACTCAGTGATTTCATACTTTGTGAGTCTCTTTCTTTGATTCAGTCTCATAATAAAACTCATCTAAAACCACCAGCATCCAAAAAGTGACTATGACAACAAAAAAATTAAATTGTGAATTAATAAACTTCCAAACACCTTGAAATAAACTCTGAACTGAAGTTTCAAACTCTGAAACTAATCTGAATACCTGAAATAAACAGTTTGGCAAATCTGATTCCCATATAAAGTGTACAATTGTTGATGTTGTTAGAAAAGAAGTTTCAGAATAGCACAGGATTTCTGCAACCTCAATATCCTCTATTCTTCAATAGCCTCTAGGGACAGTTTTAAAAAGTGACAGTTTCTTTTTAACTAATATTAACAAAGCTTGGAATTCAAATGAAACACTTTATCCACAAAGAATTATCATTTCAGTAATTTTGATCCTGTATTGTACAGGTCAAACTGAGAAAAAAAAGATATTTGTGAAATATTGTAAAGACGAACTTTTGCAATCATAAATATAATTACAATTGCATTGTGTCATGTAATGACAAATCTTGGAATATAATTCTAAATGGCTTACAAGAATCAAGAAACCATACATATTTACACAAAAAGTTTAGGTGGAATTTTATAAAAAGAGAGAATTTAAAAATAAAGATGATCTTTTGTACACTGTATATTTTGAAATAACATGTCACATAACATGTGTTCGCTATGCTACAGGTAAGAAAGAATAAACAACAAATTTTGTCATCTGTTTAAATGCAAGTCCAGAAAACAGTATTTACTAATTAGGTGCTCTTAATTAAAAGCCATGTTTTTTTTTCTCTTGACACTTTAGTACTATGCTATAACAATACTGCAATATTTTATACTGAAATAAGAGGCTAAGCAGTTTCCAAACCTGTTAAAACAAGCATTTTTAGTCCACTTAGTTTTATTTATGTAGTTTCTCCTTAGAACTTCATATTTTAAATAAAAGCTGTTATCATGCTCTTTTTCTTGTATGCAATCTCAAGGGCTCCTTGTGCAAAAGCAAGCAGCTGCTAATAAGGAATAAGGGAGTTTATTATAATTTATATTAAGTACTGTCTAACATGGCTGATGGAAATTTGACATTTAAGGTTTATTTGAATGCTTAGAGAAAGTAATTTATTTGGCTTGTGAGAAGAAAAAAATAAAGAGGAGCTAACAACTGAATATATATTACAATTTATTAAATAGACAGGAACAGATGCTCATAGAAATAGCTTTTCACAATTTCAAAAACTGTTCTTACAGGGCGTGCACCAAAATTTCATGCAAGTTAGTTTGAAAACTAACTTGTGGCATTGAAGCAAGAGGTTTGAACACACAAGAAAGCATCTGATTTCATCATTCCTTGACGTTACTCCTGTACAATGCATCAACTCCAAGTTTTATTTGGGGTTCTCTACTAAGAGATTTGGGGTTAAAACAATGTCAGTGTGTAATGAAGAAATTTGGTTTAAAATAAATTGGCCATTCAGCATATGAGAGCTTAGTTTTCTATCTATCTACACTATATGGATAGCATAATGGCGGTCATTTTATCTTAATCACATCAACAAAGAGCAAAAGCATCTCCAGAAGCTATGAGAGGAAATTAAGTTGAACAATTTAGTGGACTAACTAGCATCCTATATCAACAGGCAAGCAAACACAATGAAAAATAAAAGTGAAAGTTTGATGACTACATAGTCAGCTCTTTAAAAGTGAAAGTTTGATGACTACATAGCTCTCTTTTTCTCTAAGCATAAAATACAGTTATATTTCTTCAGAGACATGCTAAATTCACAGCTCTTCATGCTTTTCCTAGAATAACTAAAAATTACATTGATTTTAATTTCACTTTATGAGACAGTGTCTATAATTTCCCAAGAAATTTTAATTCTCCAATTCAATTTGTTTGGGTTACTTGTGAATATTACAGAACCTTGCACTATGGACTAATACGTGCTTATAAGTGAAAAAACATCTTAGTATAGAAGATGTCATCACTTCTTTTCCTGTTTAAACTTGAATAATTGACCTTCATTACAGGGACAACAGGAAGAACAAGACAGCAGGCACAGTCAAACACTTACAGTGTTAGGCAGGCAATAAGGCAAATCAATATACATTCTCCACTAGTATAAAGAAGGCAATTTCCGCAAAGAAAAAAAGAAGAGAAATAATATTAATTCCATATCTTAATTTGGTACTTATAGCATATAATGATAATGATAAGCTAAATAATATATAACATGTAAAAAAAATCTTTCTTGATTAAATACATATCATATAATACTAATTAATACTGATCAATAGAAAAGCTATCATCAGCTGACATTGCCTGCTAAGCATTTGATTCTGAGTTTGAAAGACTCCTGTTTGTGAGGAGTAAAATAACAATAAGAGCGGATTTTAAAATTAAAAATTTCTATCAAAAATCATACATTAGACTAAGAAAAGTGAGGAGTTAATGATGCAGAAAAAATCCTTGCAGATATTTGCAATTGCAAGGTTGACGCAATAGTAGACTATTGCTTCAAATTTTCTGTTGACATTATTACCTGCATTTTTATTCAGTAATTTGTACATATTTATATCAAAACTGATAAGTAAACACACAGATATTTTAACATTCTACACATTTCAGAAATGTTTAGACATTACCATGAAAGAAATAATTGTGGGAGCTGTATTTAGGTTAACATCACAGGTACACCTGCCAATAATAGCAGATACAACTTCTTAGTAATGATCTTACAAAAGCATACAGACAGCACTGCAACAATAACCACCGGAACAGAGCCATCAAAAATATTCTCTTCTATTAGTCCACAAGCTGAAACAGCGTTTACCAGCCTCATACCTCCTAATATTCATTGCTGCTACCCCAACTTCTGCCTCTCCTGCAGTCAGTGCTGAAATACTCCTCATCTCTCCTTGATTTCCTGCAACATCCTCCCCACCTCCTCTTTCCACATGCCTCTCCAGTTCCCAGCTTGAAATCTGCTCATTACATCCATCTATAATGTTGCACACTAAAAAAGCATGCCATGCTTGTTAAAAATCAGTATATATATTGTAAATAATTTTGGCCTTTATGTATCAATTACCTTTAACTAAAAGGGCAAGTTTTAAAAATTGACAAAGATTCTTGGTTAGCCAGAATTCTTAGACCATTATCAATCACAATGAACTCTGTTTTCTTGTCAAATACAGTCAGATTGCTGTAAGAGTCTAACAACAGCATATGAATACCTAAATAACAAGCATTTGGATAAAGAGCGATTCGGATTGAGCACTTTGCACCATCTGGATCCATCTATAATCAGTGAAGAAATGCCTCTGGCTACAGACAGACAGAGTAGTGTGGAGACGGCCCCAAGATCCAGGACTCTAGCGTCGCTCAGCCAAAGAGGGGACGGGGGCTCATGCGCATTACGCTCCTTTTGGCATAATTGTGTCCACCTTTGACTTGCCACAGCAGGCACGTGAGAGTTCGTTAGTGCCACAGTGAGTGTGTACAGCCCGCAGTTCACCCTGCTAGTTACAAAGCATGGAGCTGATCGGAACACAGAAGTGGCACGTACGTCCGACTCCTCTGAAATGATTGGTAGATATGTAATGGCAAAATGTGTCACGTGAAGTTCCCAGGTGGTGACAGACAGTTGACCATGCACTCCTGCTGACAAAGATGAAAATGAAAGCTGAAACTCTCAGTGAAAACCTCTTTAAATCTGACCAATAGAAGCTCTTCTCTTACTCCAGATCTGTGAAAATTCTCTTGCATCTTTTACTGTTTTATGCTAAAGAAAATTTACCATTTCTTTTCTCACAAGATAGATTTGCTATATCCTTGCTCATTTTAGTAGCCTTCTCTGCACTTTTTCTGGTTGTAAGATCATCTGGAGATTCTGAGAACAGACTACAATCTTTTCTGCGAGGTCTTAACAATGTCTCACATAGTGTTACTAAAAATTCTCTCTCTCTACTAAAATTCTCTGTTCACTTCATAATTCCACTAGCATTTTTACATTACGCTCGCAGTTTACGGTCATCATAATATCATACCTCTTTGATCCCTATTATTTTCCCTCACTTCTTCCACCTGTAGAGTCCCTTGTGAAGCAAGCTATCTTCCTGTTCCATTTCATTTCACTTTAATTAATTCTAGTTTTTAAGGTGATCCAAGTTTTCGCTATGAAGATCTGGGCTTCTTCAGTAGTGATAAAAACTTTCCACTTTGTATCACTTAGCACTCATTAATTCTTCTCCCTCAGGTGCTATGGGACTCATTAAATACATCGGTTCTAGGTCTGATATCTGACAAGTGTTGTTAGAAATCTCTCTGCAGTCTCCTTTTAAGGGTCTCCATTTTAGCTATCTTTATCAACAAAACCATGCATTGTTTTATCTCCTTTTCTACCTGTTTCCATGATATTGTCAAACTGATTTGCTTTAGGGTTACTGTGTAAGAATAATGCTTTACTGAAGCAGTCAGTTTTGAGGGTATGATTTTACTTCATGGTGTGATTTTAACCATAAACATTGCAATCTAATGTTGTTATTCGCTGTGTTCTTTATTTATCCCTGCATCAACTTCAAAAGGGAGAGATCAAAGAAGAATCTGTGAAGAACAAATTAGAAGCGCTTATTCACTAATATAAGAAAACCAAAAGTCTCTTTTAATTTTCATCCCTATAGAAGATTTCACTGATATTTCCTCTTTGTTTCTGCTACTTCGGACTTCCTTTGACTTCAAACTTTGACTGTAGACTGAACTGCAAGCCTCTTGTTATATGGGAGGAAATAAATACTACCTCTGAAAGGTATGATAAGGGATAATAACATTTGAAAGTGTACATAACTCTAACATTCAAAAGTTGTTACTGCAGCTACATCAGATATAGATTATCTTAACTGATAAAAGATGGAAGAACTTTTGGAAGCTTTGAGGAAAGAATAAAAACAGGAAAATAAAGAAAAAAAACAACTTCAAATCACAGTGAGAACTTTATAAAGAAGACAGTCATCAACTTTGGGGGACAGCTCTCCTCAGGACTGTTCTACAGAAGCAATAGGAGAATTGCAGCAATTTTTGTTATTCTCATAAAGTAAAATCTAATTCCACGGAAATGATGTTTCTAGATAAATACTGAGTTGATTTTTTTTTCTCCAAAAGTTTTTTTCGCTGATATCTAATGATATTTATGAAAATTGGCTGTAATCAAATTTAGTAAGATCTATCATTTGCTTTTAAAAAATGGAAGACAATCAATCATCTCTCCATATCTCTTTGCCGTTTATCCCCATTTCCTGCCTGCTGAAATTCACATACCAGTAATTACAAGCAGTTGTTGATTAACTATGTCGTATTACTTCTGACATGGAAATGTGTTGCACCTTTTCCTATAAAATTGAAATTTTAATTCAGTTTCAAGATTATATTCTGAACACATGGTTAACGAAACAAAAAGAATTTAGAAATTTGCATGAAGGGATTCTCAAAGCCATTGTATTCTTCTCGGGAAACTAGTTGTCAGTTTCCTGGAAAATAAGGGCTAGCAGAGGAAGAAAAGTGATCTAGAGTCTCAATTTTATCAGTCTTCAGACCTCATCAATCATCACCTTCAATAATACAGATTTTCAAGCTATATTCTGACTGAAGTTATTCAATCTTTCTTCTTTTTGTGGGGTCTCACTGCCATAACTGAAGCTAGGTAACAGAATTAAAATTATTTTTGTCACTAGTGTCAGATATGACTCAAATGCCATGGTAGAAATAGATCTACTGAATAAGGAGTTGACATTTTTATATAATCACTTCTCAGAGTAGATATTTATTTTGATGCTGTCAGGAGGTGTTTCTAATTTATATAAAAAACATTTGAGACAGGAAAACTATATATCCTAGTTACTGAATTTGAAAATGATTGAATGAAATATATCCATATAAGTCCTTTTCCTTTAGCAAACAATGTCCCAGATGAGTAGCCAATTTTCTCAATACAGTGGCTGGCACTAAGTAACTCCATCCTCCCTGCTTCCCAATACTTTCACAGATTTCTTCAAAAATAAAACTAGTATCATTAGATTTCAATAAATAAAGACTTTTTGCAGCTTCAGGATTATTAATTTTTCAACTTATTTCAGAAAGTGAATGAAATCTAAGGTATTCCTTTAACAGTTTATCAGAGGTCTTTTTCAACTGAACAGTTTATCGGAGTTCTTTTTCATTGAACATTCTATTGTTAAGAATAACAAAACACTACACTATCATTGACAGATATGCACTGAAATTAGGCAAGAGAAAACAGTAAATCCTAAAGTCTAACTATGGTTTTCACTTTAAAAAGAGTTTATCATATTTCTTCTGCTCTGTCTTAAATGTATGTCTTTTCTACTTAAATACTAGAGTACAAGATTTACAGGCCCAAGAAAAGAACAGAGATTATCCTCATACCTACACATAGATCCATCATTCCTGATGACCTTCAATCTTAGCCTACTTCTCCTGGATAGGATTTTGACAGGAATATGCTTCCTATCTCTCTACTTCTTTTTCTGAATTAACTTTTTAAAATCCAGTTTTTAAGTTATTCATTTATTAGCTCCTTTTTCTCAAGTTCTGCTAAACTATTTTTACTTTCTCTGCCCTTACAATTTTTGCAATCTTCTCTCTAGCTGTTCACCTCAACTGTTTTTACTTTCTCCGTTTTAATCGCATCATCTTTCTCAGAGACTGAAAGACTGTAAGGCAGATTTGCAGAACATTATCCATTCTCATATCACTTTCACTTCATAAACTCAGTGCATATTAACTGTAGGCCCATAACCCTGTTGCAACTTTAAACTTATAAATGCATCTTACTCCACACATTGTAAATAAATAACTATACTAATCAATCTTTTTGCTTCATTTCAATCCATTTCATACTTTTCCTCTTTTTCAGGAATAACCCTACAAGCCATACTTCTTTGACTATGCCACGGTATCTTAAAGAAGTGAGATTTCTAGCTTTCTCAAAAAGTCCAATAAGCAAAATCTTCTACCAAAATGTACATATTTTTAATGGCTTCCCCAGAAAAATTCAGGGAATGTCAGTAAGATGCTCTGTGGTACCTTGATATTTCATATCATAAAATTGAAGAAATTGTGCCCATAACCTGCAGGAAATTCAACTGATTACATACTCTGTAATTCATGGCAGTTAATTTTTAAACGAAGTAAGGAGATTCACAGGAGGACAAATGGTTTTAGAATCAAAGGTCAAAATGGGGAGGGGTGAGTGGGTTGATTCATTGATGCTTTTTAGTTGTTTATCTTTTAAAACTGAGAAGATCAAATTCCTGCCTACCTAGCACACACAGAGCTACATTTTCTCAGTGAATATATTTATAAGAAAGTGAGAAAGTCCTTTCAATAATCTAACAATCCGAAGTAATGCACTTATCCTGTTAAACATCTTCAATGACCTTCTGTCTAGTGTGTCTAGAGAAACAGTATGCTGGGAGCAAACCATGAAGTACCTAGGCATTAATCTTACTGATTTCAATGAAACGGTTTACTTTTAAGAACTCATGAGAGAACCTGAGTATTTTGTGGAGTTAAGTCCCACAAGCAGGCAGTACATGAATGAGTAAAAAGAAACAGGTTTGAGAAAGGAGAGATACGAGGAAGTAGAATATATAGGATATATACAAATATATAGCATAAACTCACGTTGCGAGTTTATGATACTTCTTACAGTAAAATACATTTTAGTCTTCTAATTTAGGTGGATCTCTGAGCAATAACACATAGTAATTTCTTTCCTAAATGCCTGCCAGATTTCAAATATGCACACAAGTGTCCAGGTTTTAATTATTTTATTGTGGACCACAAAGTTCCATGCCACTGTCATTTATTGATGTAGTCTGCTCTCAAGAAAATATAAAACATTATATTGGCATTCCTAGTGCTTGACAATATATATATTACAGATAAGCTTAGGCTTGACATTTAATATAGTAAACGTAAACATAAACTCTCCCCAAAATTAAAAGAAACTCTTAAACAGAAAGTGATCAGAATATAAAAGTCCTATCAGTTTCTTAGGTAGATACTGATATAAACAGTGACTGAAAGTCAAATATATATTTTTAATAAAAAGTATACCTCAGCCTAGATAACTTTATTCTCTTTTTCAAAATTGAAATGCAACTATGTTTGATCACAGCCTACAGAAGAATTGTTTTATTTTTACTTTAAAAAAGAGAGTTTTGCTCAGACAAGGCTGATGTAGATAGTGAATGATCTGCATTTATTACTTCAGAAAAGATATCTATGGAATTTATCTTAAAAACTAATAATTCACAATAAAATTATTGTTTAATGTAGCAACTGAAAATAATAGGCAATTACAGACTTTAAATTTTACTACTGGCATGTTTGAAGTCTTTCTCACAAATAAACTCAAAGCTCACATACCCTAAGATTGAAGTGTGTTCCAAAAGAACAAAGATTCTAAAAATTAATTGATAACACTATGAACAATAATAAAGAAATGATAAAAGTAAATGTAAAGAACTGTTATTTTAGAAAGATTACAGAAAGTTGCGTGTGATATGAATTTTGTAAAGATCTGCTCTCCTACAAGAATTTCCTTGTTCTTATAAGTTAAAATACTATTTAAGTAAACAGACTTTTAAAATGCAGCAACCCTGCTCATCTCACATGTATTTTTTAAGAAAAAGGGACATTCTCTTCTACCAAATTTCTCAAAAGCACTGCAAAAGGGACAAGACAAAATGCCCATAATATCTTATGTCTTGCTCTTTAGCAATGATTATTAGGTATGGTATGTTATAAGCATATTTCTCGATACCTTGTAGTGCTCAATACATAAAAAATTGTGAAAGAGGGTACAGAACAAAGAGTAGAAAAAAGAAAGATTTCAGATAAAGGACAATGATGGCAGAAGAGGGGAGGATATATTCTGTATATAAACAAAAATAATTGAGCACCAGACCTGAAATGTAATGACAATTACTAGATGCAAAGCAACCCATATATAGGTGAAATAAATGACTATACTGTACAGATTTCACATCAATTAATTTTTGATAAATGAATCCAAGAAACAGACCAGTGCATTATCCATCTGAGATTAACAATGAAGGCCCTGCTCATTGGGGTGTCTAAGGAGTAAGCAGTTAGGACCAAGAAAACATGGAATAGAAAGAAATATACCAAAAAATGACAATGTCAAAGCAATCATCTGAAATACTGTAGGAAGTAACAGTCACTTCTTTCCAAAAGAAAACTCATGATTAAAGACGGTCCAGAGATAGCAAAACAGTGAGATAGATTAAGGACATATAGAAAAAAAAATCTCAGATTGAAAATCTGTGATTGATTACTTCAAAAAGGAGACAAATAAAACTGGTTATACTAAAAGCATATGAAATAGTAAATGGCATAAATGAAGATAGATTGGGAACTTCTGTTCTTCCTGCTGCAGGACAGCAGGACACTCACCAAAATTACAAAGTGAGACAATTCTTCAACGAGTATTTTTGGAAGTTAGAAGTTAGTATGGAACAGCCCTCTGTGCCTTGGAGTTGTGGTCAACTTGCAAAAACACATAGAAATTTTTTTCAGAGTAGACTACCTTTCTATGCTGGGTTTTCTTTTACTTTCCATTGGTTTTGGCCACTGCTGAAACCACAACACATAAAGGACTGGTCCAAACCTGTCCCTAATTTGGTATGAAAATTTCACGATTTAGTTGTTGTGCAGAAGTAATGTTACAGTACAGATGAAGAATTTTACAAAGAAACAGTAGTTCAGTCAAAGTAATACTCCTTTATTGTTTTGTTTGTTTTTAATGTAGTCTTTTTATTTTTAAAATGAAAAAGATAGTTGACCTTTTTCTGGACAGTCATAGGAACTGTATATGGTTGTCAGCTGAAAGCATACAGTTTTTCATTTGAAAAATATAATGTGATCATTTATAATATCAACAATGACTAGCAGGAGGCAAACATATATTCGGGTAGGAAAAAAAAAAGCCACTCATTCTTTGGAACAAAGTTTAATGGCAACATGATGATATGCTCTACCTTGTGTAGCTATAGACCAATATTTTAATTTGAGTCTGTGGAATTATATCACGTGCATCTTCACAGGAAAAAAAGGCTAGGGTTTACAGTTTGCGCTATATTCCTGGAGTGCACAGACGTAGAATGCCTCAGTCATTAAAAAATATGTTCAAATGTCGTGCACTCAGTGAAGAATTGTACAGTATTGTACAATACCTAGCAGCAATCTAACTGTATGAACAGAGGTGTTCACATATTAAAGAACTACTCAATATGAATAGTTCATTGCAAGAGAAAAATGAATAAAAAGAAAAGGACTCTTAAAGGAATTTGAAACCCAAATTGATTCAAGACCAACCGCAATGCTAAAAAGATACATTAATGACAATGGGACAGGAAAACAATATTAAGAATACAAAACAAACAAATGCTTAGTCAAATGTCAGCTGCTTTGCAGTCAGTGATAGAAAAGGTCAGTCCTGTTGTAAGGTTTTCTTGTTATAATCTCTCAGGCACAATTCACATAGAGAGAGGCCACTATGTTTTAAAACTAACTGAAAATACTAATTAGCAACAATCTTTTTAACTTGTGTATCTAATCTTTTCTGTTGATCAGTACAGTAAGAATTACTTTCAAAATAGCTTTCAAAAAGAGTTGACATTTCCGCAACAAAACAAAGGCAGATATTCAGCAACGTAGATGTCCTTCACAAATAGTTTTCTTGTATTTAACACACCTTTGTTAAGATACTCAATGAAGCACACTCCTGAGGTCCTCTTGCTAATTCTTATGCAAAGAATATATTTCCCATTAGTCTGTAAGATTTCTCAGTAGTTATTATCTGTATTTTGAGTTTTCTGTTTTTCTTCCCAAAATTTTGATTATGTCTTAGAACTCAGCATTTAGGAAACTGCAGTTCTGCCTGCTATACGTATCTTGAGAACAAGCTGGCAGTTTACAAGGATGGTTCATTTCTTCTGACCAAATGCATCAACCTGTGCTCTATCCCGAATGATCAACCATTTAAATAAGAATATAGGGGAATGAATTTATGAGCAGATTAAATCTGTCTTCTCAAAGATTTGTATGCTACATTCCTTCAGAATAAAAAAAGGGCTCATTCAGTTTACTTCTCTTTCCATCTTTCTGTCCAGTAAAGAACACACATTTTGACATCTTGTCATCAATATCCTCCTATCAACTGAAATGTTATATAGAAGAATACCTGAATGCTGAGAAAAAAAGTGGCTGATGGATATCCCTCCCATGGGTGATAAAGACAGCTGTTGCTAGCCTGACTTTGTATCTGAGGAGATTTGTTGCTTGGTGGGGACACAGAGAGAAGCTGCTGAGGCTTGTCCACCTTTGGACTAGTTCCTCCTGCTGCCCATCTACATGGACACCAGTGACACTGCCAGGGAAGACTTCGAGTGTATCAAGAGTGATTGTGGAGCTCTGGGGCAACATGGAATAGCATGAAGGCCCAGATGGTGTCTCCCCAGTCCTCATGGTGAGGAGAAAAAACTAGGTGGAAGCAGTATAGAAAACAAACAGGAGGAATTAGAAGCACATGCTCTGTTGGAGAGCTTTAATTTCATGAAATGACAGAGGTGTGGCGGGACAAGCCACACGACCACTCTGTTATCTCAGATTGATGCAGGCTCTACAGGCAAGACTGTAGTCTGGAAAAGCAAAGAGGAGGAAGAGTCAAACTCTATACAAAGGAGTAACTACTACTTTTGAATAGTGAGTTTTGTCTTAGAATGGGAGACAAGTAAATCTAGGGCTTATGGATGAGGAGCAGGAGACAAAATAACATGAGTTAGAGTAGCCGTGTGTTACAGACAGCTGAACTGGAAGAGGAAGTAGATGGAGCCTGCTTCAAACAGCTTGAGAAAGTCTTGCTGTTGTGGATCCTGATACTCACAGGGCACCCTTGTATCTGCTGCAAAGGCAACGTGGCTTGGCATAACCAAACCAGGAGATTTCTGGGGTGTACTGTTGAAAATTTCTTGATGGAAGTGATTGACAAGCTGGCTGGGAAGAAGCTTTGCTGGACTTCTTAGTCATAAACTACTTTGCAAAATGAATCACAGAATGCTTAAGGTTGGAAAGGACCTCTAGAGGTCATCTAGTCCAACTCCCCTGCGCACACAGGGTCACTTAGAGCACGTGGCACAGGACTGCGTCCAAGGGGATTTTGAAGATCTCCAGAGAAGGAGATTCCTCTCTTGGCAAGAACTGGCCATACACAAAGAATAAAAACAGCCTTGGTTACAGTGATCAGGAGTGCAGATCCAAAAACAAGCAAGCAAGACAAAGTATAACTATTATCCTGGACTTCAGGAGAGCCAACTGTGGCTTGTTCAGGGACCTTCATAACAGATTACTATGGGAAACTGTCCAGCAGGACAAAGGGGACATACGGGCTAGCTGGTTTTCGAGGACAACCTCTTTAAAGGAGGGTCTGAAAGTAAAGGAAAACGAAAATCATGGACCACTTAAGCAAACTGCATATACAAAAGTCTGTGGGACGAGGCACCAAGCACCTCTCTATAATCTATAATTTTTATGATCAGTTTGAAAGTGATTATTCCTCTCTATGCAATACTTCAGAGACCCTACTTAGAGCACTGTGTTCAGTTTTCAGACCATCATGACAAGAAAGAAATTCACATAGTGAAGCAAATCCAGCAGAAGGCTACCAAGATGGCCAGGGGGCTGGAGCAAATGGCATATGAAGAAAGCCTAAGAGAAGAGATTTGTTTGGTTTTAAGAACAGAAATTAAGGGGGATCTTACAGCTGCCTAAACCAAAAGGATGAGAGACAATGGACCTAAGTTGCAACATGGGAAATTTGAGCAACACACATGGAAAAAATGTTCACTGTGAGAGTGCTCAGATATTGGTTTGAGCAGAGAGGTTGCAGAATCTTTGTCCTTGAAGATGTTCAGAACTAGGCTGGACATGGCTCTGAGCTACATGATCTAAGTTGTCCTTGGTTTGAACATGAGTTAGGATGAGATGATCTATGCAGATCCCTTTCAATCTGCATCAATGACTTTAAAACATTTAAAACTATAAATCTAAAACTTTAAATCTTTAAGTTTGCCAAGAACTTAAGAGAGAAATAATTTACAGCTTTGGGCTTGTATGCATTTTTTCAAAAGCATCTTCTTCAGTAATTTCTAATCACTATATCTCTTTATGGCGGTAGCATAATGCCTGGCTAGAAATCATGATTCAAACAAAAATGCATCAGAATATTTGTTTACTTAACTTTATAAAGTTGGAGACATGCTAAAGATATTTTAAGTTCTTAAAAAATATTATCTGTATCATCATTATAGTGCAGGTCTCTGTATTTAAGATGAAGTCACTCTGTGCTTTTTTGTTACTTCCTGAGATCACACATTCCTATGTAAGTTAAGACATATTGGAAATCATAAAAAATAAAGAGGTAAAATAGCTCCTGAATTTTGGTTAGTTTAAAAGAAATACAACCCATGCAATTGGAGGATAAAAGTTATTCACAAGCTCATGAAGCCCCTGTACATTAAGTAAGGATATTTATTTAAAGGAATAAAGGAGAATAGAAACACAGAGAAATGCTTTTCTTGCTGGGGAATTCTCTTCTAAAGCACTAGAATATATACAAATATCCTGCCTGGAAGTATTTGTCTCTGCTTGATACTTACAGCTTTGAATGGCTTGAGCGTGAGAATGGACAATAGTTACCTTGGAAATAGGGTGGAAGGAAGAAAATTAGAGATAGATATTATCAGGGTATAAATCATAATTAAGTAGGTCTTTCTGTTGAATGAGTGCTATTACATGTTGAAGGAATCAAAATAAAGTAAATGTTAGCTGTAGGAAACCAGAAACTCTGTACACTGAAATGCTAAGTTTAAATAATACTTATTAGTATCAAAACTAACAAATTAACTTAAAGGAAAGTACAACTCTGAAATTACTGCTTCACTTGCTGTATGGTACTTAAGTGTACATGACTATCAGCAGAATAGGTCATGACAAATGTGAATAAATATGACCACTGGAATTGGTAAATGAATCATAAAATTAGTGGACATATGCACCAATGTGATATACTTGGAAGGATTCCAAGAAATCTCAACAGTGATGCAACAACCATCACACATATGAACACGGATGATTCTGTTTTTATACTGGAATTTTTAGAAACTTTGGTAACCTGGTGTATTCATGCCTGTAAGCCCCTACTGTAGCAAGTAAATATCCCTAGAGTCCACTAAGCAGAGGCAGGAGAAATAAAGTGTCTTCTATGGTATGATTTTGAGTAGGCGTCTAGGCTATTCTGTCTGAGAGTGGTCTACACTGTTGCATTAGCGGCGTGCAGGAGCATGCTTTTGAAGCAAATCTCCTAATGATCCTCACCTACGTCATAAGGTGAACTTGGAACACTTGAATTGGATTTCTTTTAGACAAAAGTAAATCAAGACGTGTTGCAGGGGCACACTTAGTCTGTTCCAACTGCTAAGGGGTATTCAATCCACAAAATCAAATCATAGCTACTCAGAAATAAACTTCCCAAAATAAACAAAAAGTGAGAATGGGTTATCAGTACTGTTTCCTGGGTCTGCTTCTATTGCACCCTTGTAAATGTTAATGTAGAGACAGCTTGGATCTGTCTTCAAGAAGGAGCCTACGGTGACTATTCAGCTAAGGTAGATGTTTGAAGTTGATGTGCATATCGCCCCAAATCTATTACAGGATTCTTAAGAAAATAAGTAGTCATAAGGTAACTAGAAAAGCCTTTCATAAACTGTTGCGTGACAGTCATGAGAGGTAGAATTGAATAGTCAGTTCTCAAATAGAGAAGTTACAAGCAAGATCCCAAAGGAATGTGTGTTGGTACATGCTCTTCATCATATTTTAAAATGTACTAGAAAAGGCTGACAACATAATAGATGAAATTCAGTGTTGGTAAATGCAGAGTAATGCTCACAGGAAAAATAATCAAACAATCCTAATTATAGTAGCGCAGTGATGAGCTCTAAATTAGCAATTACTACTAAGGAAAGAAATCTTGGAGCCCTTGCAAACAGTTCTTTGGAAATGCACACACTGTGTTTGGCCACAGTCAGTCAAATAAAATGGCTCTAATTATTACTAAACATTAAAAATTAGTCAGAAAATTTCATTAGGTCAGACATTTGGTAAATCCGTGATGCTTGATTGTCGCTTATACTTCTTGTCATACCACTTTGAAGAGCATATAAAAGAAGTATAAAAGATATGAAGAGATATGACAGCAATGGCTATCTGAGATACAAAAGAGCCCTTTTTAAGCAGCGAGATTTCAAGAGACTGCAACTGTTCAATTTAGGAAAAGTGTTGACTCAGTGTCATAAATTAGAAACCACAAACAGCACAGGTGGAGTAAAATCAAAACAATGCTGCTTCTTTTTTTTTCACAAATTTAGTAATAATCTTATTTAACAAATAAATTTTTAATTCCAAGAAGTAAGCCTAGCAGAAGTATTTCAGAGGTAGAAGTAAATTTGGCAAATATTTTAGTCATTAAAAATATTTCTACTTTAAGATACGCAAAGCTTGTTTTGTAAATATAAAACTTTCTTAAAAGCACTGTAATATTGTGAAGGGGAATAAATTAAGAATGCCACTAAAATATCTCTCACTTGATATTGAACAGTTGCACGGTGTTCACTACCTTTTCACATGCTGCAATATGAAGTCAGTGTTGTTTTACACAGCCATGTTTATGGCTGTTACCATAGAAAGACGTTAGAAGCATCCCTGCACTATATTCTGATTTCAAATGGGCAGCGCTGACCTTCTCCAACTATTCATTTCTGTAGCCGAGTACTTTTCAAAATCCTTTCTCTTCTTAGATAAGTCTAATAAGTCCAATTGTTTTAAATCTCATTAACAACATCCTGACCACCTGGATATTCATTTCATTTCAACAACACACATTTTAAAATGAACTATAAGCATATTTTATCTTCTAGTGTTTCTATGTAGGTATTCCTTTAGATTTGTATTATTCTCTGTGTCACGTCTATAATTATTACGCAAATATATATCTTAAAGGTCTCAATAGTATATTTCCCATATGCAATAAACTTGTGTTTTACACAATAAACTCGTGTTGCATGGGAAGTGTATGCGTAACCAATAATTATACTTCTGGAAAAAAAACTGCTTTCTAAGTAAAATGCGAAGGTGCATTTTTCTAGTATAGTGCTCTGCTTTCATCTTCTCATTCATCAGTCAGCTAGGTTAGTTTCAATTTAAAAAATTAATTTTGCTGCCAGCCACAGCATAAGCATTTTAGGATACAGCATGATTTTTTCAGCAGTTCCAGGAAGAAATGAGGAGGTATTGAAAAGGATAGGGGAAAAGCAATAAGGAATGAAAGCTTAAAAGAAATTTTGAGATTTAAAATTAATTAATGAAAATGTTCTTAGCCAAGTGATATACAGTTCTGGCTACCAGATTGCAATGAAGCACTTGAAGTTCTCAACTAGACAGTAGTATGTGCTACTTTACCACTTACAACGGTCCATGGTAACCACTAAGCATATTTTAAAACTTTCAAAAAGTGGTTAATTAAGTCATGCCTGTGTGAGCATTGTATCTGGCAACAAAAGATTTGGCATGATTCATTAACCCATGTCTTACTTTTGATCAATTGTAATAAAGTTCAGCCAATTCACATAAAGCCAAGAAGAAGTTGGGCAGTGATTTTAATTAAGTTTTTATTTTAAAAAGAGAAGGAGAATCACAAATACATCCTGTAAATACTTTCAGGAAAAAAAAAGATATATTTTCAGCACTTGTGTTTAGATAGGATTTCGTCTAATTTCTGACATGGTCCTAAATATCACTGCCCACAGGAACGGCTGCCATAAGATATTCTTGCTGGAGCAGCTGTAGGTTACCCAGCAACCAGCTCATGTCAGTTCCTGTTGGGTTAGTAACAAACCCTCTGTCAAGAGCAAGAAATCAGCTGTTTGTCTTCTCTCTTTCTTTCTTTTTTTTCTTTTTTTTCCCAACTGTCCTGAAGGGAACAGTGTTATTCCATAGTTACAATACAGAAACTACAGTAATTCTGCATGAAGTTCTAAACAGATCAATTGACAGAAGATTTTGTCTTTTTGTGAAGGAACAAATATTTAAATCTGCTGTGATGGATGTCTGCACTAAACTTTACATAAAAAAACCCCACAGCATAAGTCATTAACAATCTTCAGCAGTGTTTCCCAATGTTGCTATGTAAAAAATGAGCAAAATCCTTTTCTAGTAAAAGGATAAATATTTAGTTGTTGTATTTTGGTTATTTCACAATTAATTAATGGGAAAGTTACCAAGCTCATTAAAATTATAAAAAGAATGCCATATAGAGACTTTCCAAAGGATTTGGAAAGATTGATTTCCTGTCATAATACAATTTTTGCATGTACTGCAAATACATAAGATGTACTTAAAAGTTGATAATTGCACTCTAAAATAAAATGTAATCAGTAACATTCCATTTTGTAGATCTGCAATAAAACTTAACTTCTCCAATTTTTATTTTGGTTAGCAAAGTAACACAAAACCGTGGAGAAGATTAGATTTTTTTTTTTTTTTTCAGGTAGGCTATAATGAATATGTCTGAGCTTCCTATCCAGTCCTGTACTTTTGCTATTAAGAGATTGTTACTGAGCCATGTAAGTCCTAGGATCCCTTTGAAATTAGCATTTATAATTTTAGCATATTGTTGCAGGAAAAAAAGAGTTTGTTTAGATGAGAAGAAACACTGCATACATTCTCTGAGTGCTGTTGCTCATGTTTGTTTTCTTTTTTTAATTTACATCAACAGAATGAGAAATCCTGATATGACTGTTCTACGTTACTATTATTTAAATTTGTCTTATGAATATTGCTAAGGGGCCAATAAAATTTGAGATTACTTAATCTGTCTTTTATTTTAGCTTGCTTTATGATGGCAGAATCCACTCCTGGCTATAGAAAGTATTTGTTTTGTTATGTAAGTAGGTCAATCTTCTGGAGAAAAAATATAGCCCGATATCTTGTTGTTAAATATAGAAAGATTCAGTGCTTCAAAGTAAATGAAAATAAATAAATAAATAGATAAACCAGAGGAAAGTAATACGCATTTATAGTAAAAGGGTTTTTTTTCGCTCTCACTGGCAACAAAAAGAACCCCTGAAGAATGGAATGAATACAGTGAAAAAAAACCCCACAAAAACAGTAACTTTCACTCTTTCAAAACCCTTTAAGGTATCTATACAGCTATGAACAAAATCTTTTATTTTATTATCTCCAAGATTTTATTATCTCCAAGAATTACAGTTTTGACATACAATCCCTTCCAGAGGCTTTTCAAACTGCTGCTCTGTGCAGGTTGGAAGATTATTCCAGATTTTTACTCATAACTAAATTTCTTGTTATGATTTATAACAGTTTATTTATTCTGAGTAGCTGTATTCCCCTCTCAAATTTGTTTGGCTCAGCTAGAAAAGCCACTCTCCTTAAATCTGTCTGCAAAACTGATGTTTCATTCTTCAAGTCAGCCTAAAAATCCTTCTTTACATCTGTTGCAATTTAAGTTAATTTTCCTTGGACAAAGTGAGTGGAACTACACAATATTCCAAACGACGTCTTAACAATGCCTTGCACAATGCTAATTTCTCTACTGAAAACTTATTCCTAATGCATTTTAAAATTATATTAGCTTTCTTCAGCATTCCATAATACCAGTGGCTCACAGCCATCCTCCAACCAACTTACACAGATAGACCTGTTTTACCTTCTCTCTCACCTCAGTCAATTTAAGTACAGGTTTCCACTTACATCACTGAGAAAAAAATAAAATCAGGCTAATATGACTATGAATAGCTATTACTATTATTCTATATATACAGGACTTTTTGGTATAATTTTAAACCCTTTCTAGCATTCCAGTTGCCAAACTTGTCTGCCTTTTCCTGTTTATTGTCCTTCTCTGCACTGGTAATGCCTTCTGACTTTGCGTTATTTAAAAATTTAAGGAACACACACCTACTTCTTACCCCAAGGTCACTTGACAATGTATGAAACAGGATCGGTCAACCTCTTTTTAATACAAAAGCTATAGTATCCTTTACCTGTCTTTACAATCCACCCTAAAATTCTTGCACTCATTATCATCTTTTCTTAAATAGTAATTTTCACAGATGTAATTTATAAAATGCTTTATTTAAATATAGATACATTGGGACAACTGCACTAGTTTTTCAGTGCTCGGTTACCTTATAAAATGACAGTAAAATCATGATTTATCTTTAATAATATTTCACAAATGTTTACATATGTTGCATTTTATTTCAATAATTTTATTTCAAGTCTCAGGTTCTTAATTATGTTTTCCTTCACATTATACTCTAAGACTTCATTTCTGTACTGAAAGCAGTGGATATGTAGCTTCCCTCATCAATATTTTGCTCGCTTTTTTTCATTTCAGCAGTCAGAGACTCATGCAGAATCCTGGCTAATTGGACCTGAGATTCACTGTGCCATTCCTTGCAGCATTTTAAGATGGAGATTTTGTCATGTCAATCAATCCTTCAATCAAAGTCAATTTGAACATTGTGATTTCATTACCACTACCTGATCCTTCTGTTCATTAGAAACACTATCACTTCCCCTTACATGTTAAAAATTAAGGCATGTTGTTGTTTAGTCTTTGTGCCATATCAAAATGTTCAACAAAGAAACTTTCAGGTTATGTGATTTAAAGAGCCTTTCTTTCTTCACTTTGATTTCTGTAGGATATCTAGCTCTATTACACTTTAGGCATTGTGCCTTTGTTTTACGCATTGCTAATATTTACCTACTCTAATAAGTTCTGTGTGTATTCTACATAGACTGCAAAATTTGTCACCTTCAATTCAATTTTCCTCTTTTTTTCACAGAATAAGCTTCTGAAAGTGTTTCCATCCTTAAATTAAATTATTTTCCTACATCCTCCATTGGCAAATCCTGATATCTAGCCATGAAACAAAAACAGAAAATCCTGGCATAGACAAACACCTTGCTAAGGGGCAGGAAAAATCCTGACATAGACAAACACTGTGCCATGGGGCAGGAAAAATTCTGGCATAGACAAATACCTTGCTAAGGGGCAGGGAAGAGAGAGAATAAATGGACAATTCCTACACAGAAGGGAAGTCACCACTGGAGTTCTGTAGGACCCTATGCTGGATTCTGCACTGTTAAACATATTCATACATGATCTGGAAAAGGATGAGCAGTAAGGAAATCTCCAAAGGTACAAAGATATTCAAGATGGTGATGGTAAAGAGAACCTTACAAACGATCGGGCAATAAAACGTTAGACAAAATTCAGTGCAGATGATAGAAGTAAATTACTGCACACGAGGTAAAAATATCCCAGCTTCACACATAACATGGTGGGTCCTGTGCTAACCACTATTAGATAGGAGCAAGAGCCATTTTGCTCAGGCAAACAAAAGGAAGTGTTCATGAAGTGGGTGGCAGACCTGTAAAACTGTTGCCAAAGGATGTTGCAAATGCAAGAAATGTGCATCTTTCAAAGACAGACTGGATAAGTACTTTTACAGAACAGACAAACTGTATCAGGGTCAAGAAAGTCCTTGGGCTGAAATTAACTGGAGGCAGGGACAGTGTTATAGAGAAAAATACCATATAGGCTGACCTCATTCCTACTTTTCTGGTTACGGTCACTGTACGGATAATTGGTCCAAACAGGTTTGGTTGTTATTATGTTTCCATCCCTCACTTGCTAACTTCCTGCTTTTTAAAAAGTGCCCTTCCAAAACTTTATAATGTATCTAGTTCTGCCTGTCCTGCAAAACTTGAAGTGAACAGAATTGGCTCATGATCGCTTGATGTAAGATGATTTTCTTTGACCATCAGTAAGACTTTCATTGCTCCCTAAAATAGATTGTCACTTTTTTGGTTCATTGAATACATAGTAAAGAAATCCACCTGCTATTTTACATAGGAATATGTATATTTAACATTTATTTCTCTGTACAAATTTGGAAAATTAAAGTTTCCTACCATCCTTTGTATAAGAATCAGCTGCATGATAAGATACATTTTGCTGGTTCTACATCCAGTCATCTTGATTGCTCCCTTTTGCTCCCTTATAAAAGCTTTCAGTGCCCCATGGAAAAGGAAAAAATATATATATATAATAGTTCCTACAAAAAACTGCCATTAGTATTTTGCTTTTGATTGAAATGAAGATTTAAAATAATCCTACCATAATTATGAAAAAAGCAATTATGAAAGAAATTACTGGCAACCTCAAACATGTAGACTATTTTTATTCCCTACCTCTTTTACTTGTTGCGTTACATGATATAAGAATAATATGGAATAATAGCACACCATCATATACCACTAGCCAACCTATTGTGGGCCCTAATCCACTGTACACTCGGTGTCATTGAGACGCGCAAGAGTAGCACAGATCAGGAACTGCTGCTGCTTCCTCGCCCACAAATAACTCTAACTCTGGACAGCACAGGGTACTGTTCTAACCTGGGTATGTTTTCCAGAATATCCTGCCAATAATATGCATCTTATTATAAAAGTACAATATCCAAAATGATGTTTGTGGGAATATATTGCTAGAGATGCCATCAGAGCAGCTGAATTTCCTATATCCCAAAATTTCCTGGCAAGCAGAATAAATTAGTTAAGTCAGAGCGCCAAGCTAGAGCAGCTTTATTTTTTTCCGGGATTCGGACTTACTTCAGGATACAAGAAATAACTTCATGAAATAGTTTTGTGTCACTTTTTTATCCCAGGAACTTAATTAGGAATACAAAATGGAATTTGACCTGTCACTGTAAACGTATTTATGAGACAAGTTCTCTTTTTCCTTAGATTTCATGAACGATATATAACTAAATTCCGAGAGATAGGAAGCCTAAATCCATAATATTTTGGAATAGATTGTTAGCAGTTAAAAAACAAATAAAAAACTGATTTTCTTTCAGATTTTCTTAAATAACACCTTATATAAGCCTATTTGTTAAAACCATTTCTTGAAAAAACAGAGCCACTTACGTAGCCCTACAACAGCTCCACATTTTTACAATCCATAAACATTACACTGAGAAAATAAACATTTATAGGCAATATGTATGTCACCCAAAAATGCGTACCAATTCTACTGCAGCATACCACTATATATTCCATAAAACTTCCATATTCTAAAGAAATTCTCGTTTATAGACCTGTAATGTGAGCAGTCTTAATTTTATTCTCTGTCCAATTATAATGCTTGTAAAATTCTGAGTAATGATATTTAAAAAAAAAAAAATACTACTCTTAGTATACTTATCCAAATAAGAAGTGGCAATATGTAGATGCACAGGGGCAGGGACAAACATAATTTGTCTCAGTAGTGGTTAGATTGCTAGGCAAGATTGCTGTATGTGTATCAAGATTTTCAAGTTAAGCACATGGCTATATTCAAGTTGTTAGTTTCTCATTTATAACAAGTGAGAAACTGCAACGAGCTAAAATGATTACTTCCGTGGTTGTTTAGATTACGAGCAGTTTGGGTGACCTAGTTATGAAATGGATTATGTAGCTAGTTATGTGGTATCTGAACGTCTGGTGTATGGCCTAGATGACTTTAACTCATGGGACTATTGCAAAATTAAACAAGATCACACAGAGGTTTCCCATATAAGAGCATTCTCTATTTAAAACACAATAGAGGCAATCATGGAGGCGCTTCTTGAAAAAAAAATAGTTAATGGGGCAACTAAGGGCACAAAACACAAGCAAAGGTTATAAAGGATGTGATTTCAAAGCTGCCTAATATAACCATCCTGCCTGACCCAGATGATCCTTCCTCTCCCAGCCCCACGGCTGCCTGGGCGCTGCCCTCCGGTTCCGCCTGCCCTCCTGCTCCGCGGGTCCCCTGCTGACCAGCGCAGTCCACCAAGGGGCAGAACGCAACGCGCCGCTGCCTCCGTGAGCGACGCCGTGGCTCTGAGCGCGTAGCTAAGCAGGTGGGCTTGGGCAAAGGCAGTGCTTTCATGGTCCTTGAGAGAAGCCATGTACTGCTGGAGCATTCAAAATTCTGTGGAAATGTGGCTGAATTTCTAACAAATTTGTTAAGAGACATACTACAAATTTCACAGACTCACAGAATGGTTGAGGTTGGAAGGGATTTCTAGAGACCACCTAGAGACCAACCCCCCTGCTCCAGCAGGGACACCTAGAGCACGTGGCACAGGATGGCATCCAGGGCAGGTTAGATCTCCAGAGGAGACCACAACCTCTCTGTGTAGCCTATTCCAAGGTTCCAAATTTCCTACCTATGGCTCTCAAGGCCTCTACAGAGCAACCCCACTATGAAAATCATATGTTTTAACAGAACAGATAAGGCAGGAAGTGCAGTCATTTAGACAGTATATTGTGCATGGTATAAATACGACATCACTGTCAGAAGAATCAGGGATGAAAGTTTTACGCATAAATGGCCAGGCTATTAACAAATCTATAAGACCATATGAAACAAGTACAAATAGAAAACTTATTCCAATTCGTTATTGTTAAAAAGTTAATTTAACATTTCAAATCTAAGTTTTATCATTTGTAAGTTTTTACAAGATACCACTGATTAAAACTTTCTCCAGTCAAGAACTGACATATCAAGTGAAATTTTCAACCTCTGCATCCATCCCATCAACATTTTAGGCAGGATATTTAGTATACTGATTGTAATATCTTTGAACTTAAAAAGTGTCTTTGGAGGAACTGCTTATTTGTCTGAGTGACCGAAACAAACCCAGTAAAGAGTAGTGAAGAATTGTTCGAACAAACATCAATGGTACAAAATAAATGCTATTTACTTTATGGTTTAAAACACACACAATAAAGCAATAAATGGAATTTATATATTTTCTGAATGCATAGTACTTTAACACTTAATAACTATACACTAAGAGAGTAGTAACTTTGTGAGTATGTACAAAAATATGCTAGGCAGCTAAATTTCAAGAACTATTATTATTTAATATAAAATGTAAAGACCTGTGGCTCTTAACAGTTTGAAAGGTTCATAAGCAGTTCCTATCAAATGATATGGAAGATTTCAATGCGGGAACCATATGCAAAGGACATGGCACATTATTATTCTCAGAGTAGGGTTGGTTATACGCACAACCTAATCTAAACTGCTTTTGATATTAAAATATTGGCTCATGTAGTAGAATGTTTAAAATAGAACTGTGAAGATGCATTAACACATCAAGCAAAAACTGCCCTGCCCTTGTGCTTTGTTGCCAAAAGATTTGACTTCACTTGACTTCTGATGCTGCTAATATTTCTTTACTCAAAAACAAGGAAACAAATTTTAAAATGAAATTGTGAATACTTAGTAATTTATTTACTTTAGTCTGAGCACAAGTGTCTGTCTAAAACAGATTTTAAATCTGCTATCTTTGGAGGCAAAGTCAAAATTCCCCTTTACTTCAATAAAAGCAGCTTTGGGAAGGAGGTCAATAATACTATATGACAACTTAAACTAACTTCACAGTTTTTCTCCAAGTAGATAATGACGCTGCTAGCAAGGCAAATAGCAGCATGTTTATTTCTCTAACATGCCATCTACTTGCCTGAAAAAAGCAGGTTGCAACATGACCGTCACAAAACGCAAGTCGGAATATTTTGAAACAGTAGCATTCTGCGCAGGGAAAGTACGAGCAGAAAGGAAGCATTCTTAGCCCTTAGACCGAGTCTATTAAGAGAATGCTAAATAGAACAGAGCATGCAGATCATCTGGAGAATTCGGGACTTAAAGTGATTAATTAGACCTTATTTTGTCTCGAGCAGCTTTACTAAGCTTTTTTTCCGAGCTTAGCCCCATTGTTTGTAATTACCCCAATCACACCTCCATTGGGCAGCCCTGCTTGCTTCATGCATGAGCAGCAATCTGATTGAGCACTCTTGTTAGCACTGCATTCGTCATTGTAATTAGCCATAATCATAGCCTTCCTGGGTGCATGAGAATGTGCCGGCGACCGATTCACAACCCCAACCTATTTGAATATGAATCTTCTCAGTAAGTAGCAATAAAATAGTGGGAAGAAAGCCGTTTCTCTAGGGAATTTTGTAAAGCATCCCTGTCTCTACTTCCCTCTCCTCCCCGCCCCTGCTTAAAAATGTTCCCTTTTTAGTATCTGAATTCTGTTTGCTAAAACAAGGCTTGCTTAATGAAGACAATGGCTTATTATTTCTTTAAGTGGCACAGCAGGGCCCAAGTATTAGAGGCCCGGTTCTTTCAGCCTCTGCCAAGGACACGCGGAACAAAAGGAGCAGGCAGTTATGCGAGGAGGCGAATAGAGCGCTCCTCAGGCTCCCGCTTGTGAACGCCATCCTCGGAGCGACACCCAGGTCCCTACTATTCAAAGACAGGGTCCTTTTCTCCCTGTGCCCGTAAATGACTCACACGTCGCGAGGGGAATAAATAAATAAATAAATAAATCAAAATAAAAAAGCCGGAGCCGCCAGAGAGGCTGTGACGGGCTGGGGGAGGTCCGGCACTACCGTCTAGTGTTATTTATTATTGTTATTATTATTATTTTAAATCATTTAGCGATATTTCGTGTCAGGATAAGCTTCCAAGGTGAAATAATTGTCAAATATAAAAGATTGTTATTTCCACTGCAGCGTAGCTCTGGGCTGCAATGAAAATACGCCTTGTATAATCCTAAAAATAGCTATTCTTGAATTATGAATACAAATGGATTTTTTATTTATTGAGAAAAGAATGTGTAAATACAGCCAGGCATACCTTAACATACAGCCTCACAGTTTTGGTAAGACATTTAGTTTTGGAAGTATATTACATTCCTTCAATAGAATATGTTAATTTAGTTCCTGCTACAATTTATTGTTTCTAGAGCACCCCCTCCCCCCTTAAAATAGCAAAGCCACAAAAAGAAGTGCTTTATTCATATGCATTTATAATAGTAAACTATAGCTTAAGTCAAACTTCAAGAAGGGAGAATTTGTTTAGATAAGGATTCAACAAACCCCACATTATTAAGCTTAATTTCAAAGGAAGAAAAAAAAAATAAAAGGTTTTTATATTCAAGGGTCTCTATAAGTAGCAGAAATGGAAGGTCCAAGTGTTTCAGACTTGGAGTCTGGAGTTGGTGGTGATTAACTGTACTTAACATAACACCTTCCATCCACCATAAAATAACAAACACATGCATGAAAAATACATGGAAAGCTCAAGATTTATTGCAACTAATACATATGAAATGGAAATTCCCTTGACCAATCTTAACTAATAGTTGCTTGAAACTATTTGCTTACATTAATTTCAAATAAAATTGCGCATGTATAACCCTTTTCATCTAGATTTAAAATAAAAATAAATGAGCTTAATAAATTCAAAGCATTTATTTTTGATTTGTCACTGTTTGTTAATTTTCTGTGCACTTTATATTATGTGTACTTTGTCCTGTATCACAGGAAATACTGGTTTGCAGATGGGGTGAATTTTGAGGTGTTCTGAGACCATTTTATTCACATGGTATACAACTAAGGCTAAAGCATAGGCTGAAAAGCCTATGAATTTCACCATCTATAAAAGTATAAGTGACTAGGAAAAGCATTTCTTTAGCCAGCCGAGAAATACCAATTTCTTAAAAGTATGTTTATTAGAAGCTTGCCTGCTAGATAACTTCTAAATGAGATATTAAATAATTTCTTAGATTGATTTCCACTACTGTTTGCAATCTCGCTAAGCTAGGGCGGCGGGTGAGAGGGCTCATTCCTACTATTTATTGGGAGACAGCTAATTTGAGTGCTGAGTTATGCTTCCCAGGAAACTGCTGGTGAAATCTACGGTCAGATCATCCTGGAGAAATTGCAGCATGGAAAAGATGCAAATTAAATCATGCTAAATGCTGCCATGACGTACTCGCTCAGAAAATAGTTCCATAGCAACTATTTCCCTGTCAACCATTATAGTCCATGCTGAAGAATCTTTCCTAGATGCTAAGAAAAACAGCGTGGTTCTGATTAGAACAGCAAATACCTCCTAAGTAACAATGTTCAGCACGCTGCCACGTAAAGGCACCTGGTAGCACCTCGGTTTATGTCCTCACAGTCTTCCCCGTTACCTTAGTAGGAGGAATCATGGAAGCGAACAGGACATACAAAGATTTGTGACAGTCTGGTGTGATTGCTCTCCTGTTTCATCACTTTGGGTACATCTTCAGTGCGGCAAACACTGTATTAGGTTACTGCATCCTGGACTCATCATTAGAGAGCTAAAAAGACTGAAAGATCCTCTGTCCCTCAGTGAACAACACCCTGGTCTTAACAGGCAAACTCCCTAATACTGGAGAGAGGCCTTTCACAAAAGAGTTACCGCTTTCCTTTGCAGAAAGTCCTGTTACTCAGTCAAAGCAGACAAAAGTTTTTTGTGACACTACTACAACACGCCTCCTCAGTAACTTCTGATGAGGGAATAGGTGAAACAGCCCTTTCTCAGTTCAAGGAGATCTATGTCATCCTTTGCTATTATTTTAGATCTTAGGACTTTATTCTCTGTATTCGATTGTTGCTTTGGATATATTTTGGATATATTTTGTATTTTCTTTATTTTTCCATGACATGTGCTATAAATAGATATTTAACTTATATTTACAGAAACATAAATGCGTTGAATTGAGATCCTTCTTGATGGCAACAATTACAAATTTTTTTTTAATCTACCAGACACCTATTAGTGCTATATATTAAACACCTAAGTGTAACTGAGGGAGCAGTGAACTGTGGCACAGGACATGATCAAGCAGATGGAACTTTTAATCCAATTCTGGTATAACAGAAATGGCTTATGTAGCTCTATCCCAACTGAACTATCCATCCTGCAAACTAGATGAAGTAGAGCCTCTACAAGAAAAATATATGATTCTGTAATTAATAATAAATGAAAATATAGTTTTATTCGTATGTCAGGTATGGAATTTCCTAGCTTGTTAAAAAAGTAAAGTGAAAAATTAAGAAAATTCATAATATGGCATCATATCAATCCCAAGAGCGTTTATCAGCAGGGAAGGAAGATATGGTCCAAAAACTACAACTATCTGTAAATGAATTAAGAAGGTGGTTAGTTGTCAGATTTCATACAGAAAACCGGAACAGAACATGGAAATTTAATGATATTATTAGAATAGAGAGATTCAAACATCTTTAAGTCCATCAAATCTCCCTCTAGTCTGTCTAGACTTCTTCACTGGAAAAAGGCTGTTTTTAAATTCATAAGTCTTTCTTGAAAATAACACTGAAAAATAACAGGGAAAGGTGCCAAAATATTACGAGCCTGGATACCTACACTCAAGTTTTATTCTTAGAGGTCAGACAGATTCACGCTATTTTCTTTGGTCTGACCTCAGTTCAAGAACAGAGGGCATGTCAAGGACCGCACTCCGATTCAAGAGCCTGGAAGGATTTTTGGATCCCATAGGTTAGATGTAGCGTGATTGTCCAAATCCACATCTTACAGCCTTTAAAGACTTTTCTACAATCTCCTCTTTTCTCCAGTTTATGCTTGAAACTCATATAATCACCCAAAACTACCAAAAGGTTAATAGGAGGAAAGTGTACAAAGACATTTATACATGTGAAGACAGTAAAGCTGTAAACACAAGTAGGTGGTAAAATAAGCTTCACTGAGTTAAACTTGTGTTTTTTTAAAAAGAGAAAACGTCATTGAACATTTTTTGATGTCATTGGAATCCTCATATGAATAAAATTATCTGTGGGTACAAGTCTTATCTGGAGCAGATTGCCAGTTAGCCAGCCTTAAATTTTCCATATTTTTATAAAAGTGAAAGCAAGTTAAAATAGGATGTCAGAATTCTAGAATTCTAGTTTTCTACTTTCACAGTTGTATGAAAAAAACAGCTCTTCTCTCATTATCTCAAGTTCTTTTGTTTCAATGCTACCTGTATGGTTTATAGATCTACTTGTAATACTTTTCCCACTTTTTTTTTAAGAACAAACTTTAATTATAGAAGTATATCTCACACTTTTTACTTTCAGATGTTTACTGTTACCCAGAAATACTGCACCAACTGCAGTATCGAGCATTCACACTGCAGTAGTTGCAGGTGATTGCAGGATACATATTTTATTGGTGTATGCATGTGTGTGCACATATTTATATTTATATGCAAGCACACACACAACTTGGAGATTATAATTTCCGAGCCACACTAAAAGTAACCATTGACTTTCCTGTAATACTTGAACTTTCTATTTCCTTTTCACATTCCCCTCAAACTTTAAAGTCGAAGTCATGTAGAATAGAAGACAAAATTAATTTCTCCCTTTATTACGCACTGGAGAAGTCACATCTGGAATACTGTGTCTAGTTTCCTCCCACCATGCTTTTAAGAAAGATGCTGAGAAGCAGGAGACAATTCAGTGGAGACTACCAAGATAGTCATGGACCTGGAGACGTGACCTGGAAAGGCTGAGAGAGGAGGCCTTACTCTGTTTTACGCAGAAGAGCGAAATGAGATCTACCACTCTCTGAAGGAAAGTTACAAAGATGTGAAGCCCACACAGCTTCACATGTGGTAAGGCAAAGGACAACAACCACAACTTGGAGTTCAGAAGGGTCAAATAAGACTTTAGGCAAAACACTTTAACTAGGAGGCTGATGCAGCATGGGAACGGGGTAAGCCACAGGGAAAGCCGTGGCTGATCTGATGCAGTGTCAGCAACAGCCCCTGCTCAAGCTGTGCCATGACTGAGTTAGGAATGCAATTTATAATGCAGTTAGGAATGCAGTTTATAATCTAGACTACAGCAGACATGCTGACACTGCAGTCGCACCTAGAAAGTCAGCTATTTATTCCAGTTTGTGCAATGGAATTGCCACCGATTTTTTCCATCCATTTGATGAATAACTGAGGGTACAGCATACTTGAAAATTTGAAAATTTCTAAGGATAATAAACCCTCAATGAGCAATGGCTGGGAGAAGGACAAAACTGAAGTTTTTTGTTTTGGAAGAAATGCCAAGCATTCATGTGTTCAATGAAAATTCAGTAACAGATCACTGAGCTAGTAATGTTGTGTCACCACCATGAACTGTAAATAGATGAATCAACATATGTATCCTTTAGGTAAAGATTTGAAAAGAAAGCTAATAGCTCTATAAAAGGATTTTATGGAAATACATACAGTGTTTATTTATTTTGTCCGTCCCTTTGTGAATCTGCACAGACTTTTTAAGATACAGAATAATTATCTCATTTAAATGTTCATTTTTTATTAAAAAGAACTTAGATTAAAAGCTACTTGGGTATATATTGAGATGATTTTTTAACTCTATTTTTACAGAGACCCATGTAAATTCTTATTATACAAGCCGCATGCAAGAAGGACCTCTTTAAAATAAGAAGAAAATTCAAAATCCCGTGAATTCTGGAAGTGAATAACATAACCCAGTTGGTTGACATGAAGACTGGTCAAAAAAGGCCTTTTAGGATTCATGAAAATAAATGATTATATTTCTAGAAAGGGAAGAAGTAGCACTATATTTATTCAAAAATCTCTACAGTAATACCACATTTACTGCTTGCTGGCTCCTAGTGGATATCACAGCGTGGGACTGCAGACAGAATTGGAAGATGGGAATGGATGATACTTACAGAAATGTTTGTTCTATCTTGCATAGCTAAAAGGCCAATAATGAGCCTAGCAAAAAGCTGGTCAATGTTATGTCATTTTTGCTCTTCCTCATGGGTATAATCACTTAAAGCCTTGAAATCATTGTTCAGTCTTCTGAAGGATGCAATGTTTCACTTGTGTATCTGTTACCCCATAAATGGTAATTTCACAAAATTGTATTAAACTTCAAGAACAGAATAATCTGTAAAATTTAAGCTCATCTTGTTGCTCTAGTGTTTGTCGTTGAATGTCTTAACATTTCAAACAGATCTATGGCAGATAAAGAGGTGTCTTAAAAAATGAATGGATCTTTATTATTTAAGCACCTCAAGATTTTGTTTGTTCTTTGTCTAAAAATTCTAATTTATTTTCTGCTATTGGCTACAATATGGTTTTGAAACACAGAATTCACAACTGGACATCTCCATTTGAAGAGTAGTAAAGGAATGAATAAATGTTAATAGGAGGGAAACAGTTTTTTGTAAGACTGCTTTAAAGAGCTACAACTCTTTTGTGCTGCCACAATGGAGTGCCAGACATATCACAGACAACTTCAGACATGATTCTTGTGCTCAATACATTTGTCATTCAATATTTTCTTTGATGTCATAGGAGTAGCATATTTCAAGGAAAAACAAATATGTAGGCATTATCCTCTTCTTGAAATGTATTTGTATGCCATGCACTAATGGCCTTTCTATAGGGGATTTAACAAAAACAAAATCTTCTAGTCACAAGGTAGAAGATAGTAAAATCTTAGACAGAAGGACTAATTGCCTAGATCAGAGCATTTAAACAAAGATTAATTTAAACAAACTGTCCCAAATCTACTGGACATGCAGATAAAAACAATAAATGAAGAATTATGATCAATTAATTATGTCTATAGGAGCCTATGTTAAGAGATTTATAAAGGTTTCTAGAACCTGGAAACATTTCTTAGATTTGGACTTACTACACTAAAATCTGTTTGATTGTTCAAACCTGCTAATAGTCATGACCTAATTGAAGTCATTGTACGGATTAAAAAAAAAAATCAAGCATTAGGCAGGTAAATGAAATGTTATTTAATATATTGCCTCTAAATGCTGGAATTCATTAACTCTGTAGGAGATTTCTGTATTATTTTAAATATAATTTTTCCTCATTGTTTGTAATTTGAGAAAAAAAAAAGAAGTTAGGCCTGTCTGTTTAAATCACATTTAGAACCCAATACTACATGACACGAACTGTTAAAATTCTTCTCTCATTTACATCACATGAAATCCAGAGGCCCACAGCACTTTGTACAAAGTCAATGAACTAATAGTCATTTTAAACATTTCTATCTTTACTGCATCAAAAAGACATTTCCTTTAGTAAGCCACATGAATTTCAAAGTCTGCAAAAAGAATCAGCCTGACAACGCAAGTTTAGGGAGCTGCTTCGGTGTGTTCACTGAAGGATCTAAGGCTGAGGGGAGAGGGTTACATTTAGCATTTAGTTATGGTAAACTGAACATGAATATAAATCTTGCATATGTTGTGAATTAAATTTTTAATTTAAATGATATGACAAGAAAATTATTTAAATTATTTCAGGAATGAGTTTATAATAGAAATACTTTAAGGAAGTTAACATTATTTAATATCGTGCCATTATTCCTATGTCTATATGTCTCTACCTGTGAAACACCTATGTTTCAGAAGCACTGTGAGATTGTATTCATTAAACAATAATATGTTTTGACATTTTCAAAAGAAAAGTAATGCAGGCATACAAAATAATGTTGCATGATCACGTGCCTAATGATACTACTTACATGAAATCACAGAATAATTTACCCTGGAAGAGAGCTCTGGAGACCATGGAAAACATGATTCAAGTCTCTTGCATATAAGGCTAATTATTTCTGATAACTCAGATCATAAACAACTACTTTTTAAAATTCCTGTAAGTAAGAGGTAGAAGGTTTTAACTAGATAATATTTTAGAGGTTTATCAGGTTAGGCCACAATTTTCCACATTTACAAATAGGAATGTGCACACAGGTGAAGAGATTCCATAGTTGATACAAAGATATTAATGTTTAAAAAATAAAAATTTTAAACAATCATTCTTATGCTTTTCCCTGTTGAAGGATAGGGTAATAGTTTTGAGTCCAGCATAGAAGTAGCACCAGTGTAACAGGCTGCCACTTTATCATGAAAAATACATAGGCAAAGAATTAATTATTGAAGCTGAGAAAACTTAGCATGCTTAGAGAGAGAACTCACTTTTACATTGTAAGGTTTATCAGGAAACCAGTTTGATGATAAAACACAAGATTAAGAGGAATAGAACAGTTCTTGCGGTCCCTGCATGGATTTGCTATTTGTCAATTTTAATTAAACAATCTAATACTAGCCAGTGACATGAAATACTGGATCTGAAGTACTGCATATCTAGAAATTAAACTACTTATTCAAGCATTATTATAATGTGCTGTCATATTAAGTGATAATATTTTCAAAACCAGATTAATGACCTAGGAGCTTAAATGTGTGTGTAAACGATTATTTAGGAAACAGGTATGGGGGTGAAGTTCCTGCTCGCAATTATTATTGCCTCTTATTTGATGGTTACAAGCTGTGTCCAGGTGATGCATCACGTCAGCATTCCACATCAACTCCATGCAAAGCCAGGGAGATAGTTTAAATCACCCTCTGAAGTGGTAAATCTGTGAAAGTTTTTCTTTCTAGGTCCTGATAGCAAACTGACGTTTTGTCCTAATTATCTGCAACTCTGTAAAAAGCATGCATAAGTATTACCTTGTTTTCTGTAATCTAGAGACCAGAAGCCTCTGAGAGACTGGTGGCAAGCCACATTAAGAAGTTAACATGAACAGCAAGTTATATTCATTCCCTCCTTTCGCACTTGTTACACACACCACAAGGACTTTTAGTGAGCTTGGACTGATAGGATTCTACGGCCATTCTTGATTATCTCACAAAATATATCAAAACTATCATGGCAGATGATAAACATAGTGCAAATATAATTTGTTAGGCATTTCTGAATTCATTCGTAAATGAATTATTTGAATAGGTTCAAAGTGAAAAAGGGATAAAATTCAGTAAAGATCCATTTCTTTCTCTAAAGTAGCAACTCACCAGATTATCTAAAAAAAATACACACACACACACACACACATACAGTTTTAGATATACATACACTATGAATATATAAATGAATATACATATATATTCATTTTGGGACAGTTTATAATATGGTGACTACGACTACATGTTGTTTAATGTTTTTGAGAAAGAATAGGGCAATTTTGGTAACAGTACTGTAGAGTTTAGACAAGCTATTTTTTCTCATTTCACCAGAAAAGCATAAAGCATATAATGAATGAAAAATAACATAGCAGGAACAAGAAATAGAATACAGTTTTGATTTTACAAGAGAAAAAAAAAGAGGAAAGGAAGTTTTCTTGTTCTTTAGCTTACAGCTAACTCACAAAATTGCCAAATAATATTTAAGCTTAGAATGAATCAACCACTCAAAAGTGTATGCAGGCAAGAATTTTGAACAGTAAAGTTTACTCTTTCTCTGAAAAGAGTCTTAATATCTGTGACTAGATTAAATTCCCAAACTGAGGTTTACTACGCAATTTTACATCTCCCCAAGACTGTTCCCCTTTTTACACAAACTGCTGCATATGAAGAGGACAGCAGTTTTTTCAGACATAAGAAGGACTGCAGTTTTCACTGTTTTCATTGGTTCATGTATTTTTCTTCTGCAAGTATATGGAAGTGCCTATGAAATTATTAAGCAAAATATTTACATTAAGATCAGCTAATATGTCCCATTATCTTTTATATCATAGAAGCACAAAGTAAACAGTAGTATTTTACATTGAATTGTATTTTTAAAGGTCTTGGCCATAAATATCTCAAAGATGTATTAGCATTAATTAACAGAATAACAATTTAAGGAGGATAGCAGTCTTGCGCGCAAATAGGGTATCTGCGGAATAGTAGATGTGAAAATGAATTTGATGTGAAAGGTTCATAGATGCTAGTGACAAGAAATTGATACTTAAATGATAATTAGTTATTTTATGCTTTGGAAACAGTATAAGAAATGAAATGGAACTAAAAGAGATAAATTTTTGCCACATGCACAAGTCTAGCATGTATAGTGGACAACACAAATGAAACAGTGAAAGAATAACAATATGTATAGTGTTTGTCACAAACTTGATGAGACAGTCACTCACTACAAAACATTTCTAAAGCAGAGTAATTGGTTGAATGTTTCTAGAATGTCTGTCTATAGTGGCCCATTCATGTTTAAAGACCTATACCCTTAAGTTTTCATTAACCTCTCAAATTATATATTACATTATAATATACCATTATACATATTAATATTATATTATTACAATAACATTATATCATATAATTTCATATGTAATATTATGTATAAATAAAATAATATTACTTATACTATATTATTATTATATTATATTATTATTATTTAATAAGCCTCTTCAATACAGTGAAGCAAAATGCTTACAAGTTGTGTTTAATTTTTGGAGTCTATTAGCTCCACAGAAAATACATTCACATTGTCTTTAGCCAGTCAAAGGCATATGCATTATATCAGTTTTAATGCAGGATAATGACTAAAGGGCTTGAGATTCCAGCTACACATTGGAAATAATTCCTAATGATTATCTAATTAATATGTCCCTATTTTTTTACTGAAATATGCCATTTTCATAACCTATGCTTGTCTGTGTGAGATAGGTCAGGATATGCATGTCTGCTTACCACCAAATGACTGAGAAAAGTTACAACACAAGGTTTTTCTCCTAGCAGCTACACATACCTGAGCTCTGAAATGAAAGCTGCAAGTTATTATTTGCAGAGAATTATTCTTGCTCTTATTCACACATACTTTTTATTGTGCATCTTTATGTTTTCCAAGTCAAAATCTGCCTAATAATCTTCACATTAAAAAAATCCTTTTTTTAAAAAAAAATTCTATATTACCTTTATTGGCCTCAGAATACACTTAACTGTACTCCAAAATTCAAGCTTGGGAAGATGGAATATGTGAAGCAGAGGTGACTTGGTCCCTAAGTCTCAAATCAAAAGAGCCACAGCATTTCATGTTCATAAGTGAACACATCAAGCACACGCTGATTTTCTGTGGTTGTGTTGTCAGTTCAGTTTGCTTTGGCACTCACCACAGGGCTCTGTAATACCTGGCTAAAGGAAGGATGGATGGTAAGTGACGGACAGAGAACAAAACATTCATTAATTGGGATACATACAGCTGTGAATTGACCCTCAGAGCAAATAGAGAAAATTAATCATCAAGCCCTATTTGTAGCATTGAACAGAATTTCTGACAAACAGCAAGTGCTTTTTAAGAAAGACAGATGTTTCTGCTTTCAGTTTAAAGATTGAAGTGGAACAAGTTCTGACGCTTCTAGACTGAAACCTTTGCATCTAGGAAAAAGACTATTCTGTTTGAAGCACAGTAAGACGACATAACTTTGCCATATTACGTACTTACCATCCAAAAGTTTTTACCTTCAAGAAGAGAGGGAGCTGCTTAACTCAATGGGGAAGAGCAATTTGTTTTTGCCCTGCATGCCAATTTACCAATTTTTGAAGATTTCAACATCAGTTGTGTCCCTTGGGTAGACAGTAACGTGACTTGTCTTTATCCAAGTGCCTAGCAAATCATTGTCACATAGCAGCAGACGACCTTTCTTTTCAATCTATGCACTTTTCAGGAGTTATAAATCAGTTGACTTTCAAGCTCGATGAGATGGCATATGCCCTGGTTTGAAGAACAGATGGAGGCTTGGGGGAAAATCGTTTCTGCAGGCTTGCTACAAGCAGCTCTGCTCCATAAAAGTGAACCATTTGCACTAATTTCTCACATAAATTATGCAGGCAGGGAGCACCAGCCCATTCAGCAGAAAATCTTTCATCTAGCTTTCAGAGGTCATTTAGCAAATTTAAATTAAAGTTATTTCTGATACATGACTGGATTTTCATTCCATACACTTTCAAGAGATGGCAATTTACATCAAATAAAGGCATGGTTTTAATTGTGTATAGAGGGAAAAGGAGGAACAGCATACTAACTGCCACGAGATTACTGTTTTCCAGAAACCTGAGATAAGATGCGACTATTAATTAGCCACAGAGGAGTTAATAAATGACATATGGCAACCTGCTTAATATAGAAGGTAGGTAAACTGTCATTTCTCTGTGCAAGGCCTGCTTCAAACTCCATCTGAATGCTAGTCCTCAAATTCATCATGTGATGTTGTTGAAAGACAGTGATCTGAGCCATCCCAGGAAAACATCCGTTACTCTTTAAAGGAAACAAATTATTCAGCTCTTAGGCAAATGTATCTGCAACATTCTTAAGATAAGCTACTTTGTGAGAACATAGAGAAAAGAGACATTCCATTAGATTCTTAAATTATAAAATATGAAAGAAATGCTGAAGACTAGAGAACTTTGAAAAACTAACTATGGAAAGAATTAAGTATTTCAGAGACACAAGTTGTAAGATGGAAGAAATTGCAGTCAGTAGCCTCTGATCCATAATACGATTTAATTCAGTGATTCACTTAAAGTATTATGTTAAATATAGAAGGAAAACAATCAAAAAAACCCTCGAAAAACAATAAATGCCGTGTATTGGAATAGTTGCTTTGAATTTTGTGGAATTTTACAAAAAAAAAAAAACTGTGAAAAAGCAATGTTTTGATGAGTCTTTCATTAATTGCTTATACCACAAATTGCTTCTTAAGACCTGCAAAGACATTATTTTCAAAAGTAAAAAAGAATTGAACAGAAAAGAGTAATGCCATGAATGTTTTGTAGACTAGTATTAATCACTATTAATCACAACTAATTTGTAGTGAGTCTACCAAAGAAGCACATGTTGATTTAGCCATTGGCTTTTTAAATTTTTAGCGACTGTTTTAACTATGCATTTAATTGATGCATCATGATTTAGAAGTGTTTTTCTGTCAAAAATTCATTCTAGTAAGCTGTTTTTGAAAAGTAAGACTCGAAGGGGCCTCTTTTATTTGGAAGTAATGTTACTTAGTGGTGGAATGAAATTATTGAAATTTGAGACTCTCTGTGACCATATGTATTATGGCATTGGAAAAGAGAAGCACACAAAATTACTCGATTTAATTAAAGCAACTTTAAGAATATTGCCTTGATCAAAAGACATCAGCTTTGTGCCTTATTTTATTCTGTAAACAAGAGATAATTAATCTTCAGACCTTTTGAAGAAAAACCCACTACATAAAACCCAACTACATACCTATAAAGTATAATTACAACCTTAAAATTTAAAATATAA
>NW_010588839.1:11578-35545 GCF_000705375.1 Tinamus guttatus | reverse complement strand
CCAGTGAGGGTGCCAGAGCACTGGAACAGGCTGCCCAGAGAGGTTGTGGAGTCTCCTTCTCTGGAGATCTTCAAACCCGCTTGGACGCAGTCCTGTGCCACGTGCTCTAGGTGACCCTGCGTGTGCAGGGGGTTGGACTAGATGATCTCTAGAGGTCCCTTCCAACCTTAACGATTCTGTCATTCTATGAACTGCCCTCCCTCAACACACTCCCCACCCACCCCCGCCAAAAAAGGACCATGCTAGAATTTTCAGTCCCTTGCCTTGCAATGAACTGTGTGAATGTTTCTTCTGAAACAGCTGAGAGAAGGACTAGAAGGCACATGAAGGCTATGAAACACATTAAAGAAATATTTCAAACCAGAACTAGTATCTAAGGTATCATTAAGAAACTTTTGTTACCTTGCTCTGTCTGCAAGGTTCTTTAAACTACAGAGAAGCTCTCAGTACAAATCACTTGGACTGATTTTATGGTTGGACTCGATGATCCTGAAGGTCTTTTCCAACCATAATGATTCTATGAGTACAAAGGCAAACACGGATCTGAATTATTTCTGCACATTATCCCATATTGCTATTAGTATGCTAATTCTTATACATATGAATTAAGGAACACCAATTTCAATCCTATCCATAAACCATACTTTTAAATGTAAAGTATTTGTAATCAAGCTTGAGCTATTTAGATTCAGTTCTAGAAACAGATGTCATCAATCTATTTTAGTTTTCAGTATGCTGTTAACCAGTCAGGATAACTTCACCTTCATATCTTGAAGAGAGTAAATAAAATTCATTTTGACTCACCTAAATGTTTGTGTTTTTCTTGGGAAACTATTTCTGCAGAGCAGAGAAGCTTAAAAGAGAAGGAGAAAGCTTTTGTTATAAACTGTAGCTTGAACTTCAAGTTACTGTAATCTGAAACAAGTTTTCAAGTGCTTTGTTTTCATATTATGTGATATTTGAAAAAAAAATCACCAGGATGAAAGAACACCAAAGTTTTCAGCACTGCAGAAACCACTATGAGCTATAAACAGAAAATCTTCTCAAAACATGATTGAATAAAAGCTACTATATAATTTTCTGCTTTACATAGCAAATATTAAAATAAAGATATGTGAGAGGGCAGAAGGCTCTAGCTATATGTATCAAACTACTAGTGTAACAATCTTCTCTGGTTTTGTCATTTTTGACCAATTTTTTTAAACTGACAGAAATCTCTGCAATTTTCAGTCTTCCCTTGCAATTTCTCTTCTCCTCTTGCAAGAACTAAGCCCTGAATGTGCCCTGAAAAACACTTAAATAAATTCTTAGTGGGGAAGAGGACAGGCAGCAAAGCAGGACAATTTTACCACAGTTAAAAGCCACCTCCAGGTTCCTGGCTATCAAGGAAGGATGGCAGTGCCTATGGCGTTCACAGCCCCAAAACAAATCTTGGTATCCGCATCAGAAAGGGCCTTACATACAGAAACCGTGTACTTACTTACTGAGCAAATTAATTCTTCATACTTTATCCAGTTTAATTCTTTCCTTGGGATTCTGGGTTCTGCACAAGTAATTAATCATGGTAGCACTACCCTGTACCTTGCAGTATACCAGAATATTACTTAGGCAAGTTATTAGGAATAAGCCTTATATTAATGAGCCATATATTAACAATCAAAGGAGAAAGTTTCCTAGTCATGACATTTAGAATTTTGCTTTCAAATATATGTTTAAGATAAGAGGTATGGAGTTTTCTGCATGCACTAAGGCTGCTCAATCCTGCTATTTTAATTTTCAGAGGACCTGAGCCCTTCAGATGCCTCTGACTTCAGTTCAGCTGTGGGTGCTCAGCACTTCTGCTCTGTCCATTGGCTCCCTGATTTGCCCCACTGCAAAGGAGCAGATTGATGTAGGGCTGGGTGCGCTGGAGAAACGTAGGCATGTGCTGAGCATTTTGGGGTAAAGGCAGTGACGTTGGATCACATAGTGGAGGATGAGGTAAATGGAATGGGAAGATGAAAACACTTGGTATTTTTCTATCTTTTTAAGTTCTCTTTCTATACACAGAGTTAGTGTTGCAGTGGAGGGGGCTCTGGAAAGGTTTATCACACTTTGTTCAAAGCAATTAATGCTACCTGTGTCTGCTCAAACATTTCTCTGGCATGAGTCAAGACTATTCATCCTAACCCAGGCCGTGTTATCTAACTCCTACCAAGCTGGGGTTTTGGATGCATGTCCTTGTTTGGCAGCAAATAGTTCTGTTCTTAAGCTACAGAGCTGGCTCTGTGTGAGCATAGTTTTGAAAATGAAAATGCAACGGACCATGTTCACCACGGGACTAAAATAACTCACAACCCTAATTTATTGCATTCAGTGATTAAACAAACAAATTCTGTCTGTATTCAAATTACCATCCGTCAGCTCTTTAAGGACAAAATCTACAGAACCCCTCTGGAAAGCTGGAGATAAGTCCTTCATTAATTATCATATCCAGTGTAATTACTACCTGTACACTGCTGGCTGCAAAAATAATTCTTTGCATTTCTTTGCTGTAACTTATTCTTTCTACTGTGGCAGCAAATGCATTATGTTCCTCTGGGCTTGTGAGCCTGAGCAACTGTGTAGAGCCCCATAGAAACTCCAAGGGTGTCTGGAGAGGATCAGGGCCCTTCGAGCGGAGCATTTATCCCGTGCAGAGAGGAGCAGAGCCCGTTCTGGGCATGCAGGCTAAGGATTATTTCCCTCAAACTTGAGGCTGGAGTGCACATTGCTTTGAGGTGCTAGAGATCTTCAGATCAGCTCAAACACATCTGCAATGCATTTCTCACAGCTCTCTTAACCGTGCTGCTTTTTGTGGCCCCGGTTAGGTGTTTACAACAAACATCTTTCCTGCCTACAGAAATTAGCTGGCTTGATCCTAGAAAAAGGATTTAAAATTCTCTGCATTGGCTGGCTTTATCCTTTCTGTTTATTTTAAGATTATTCACTTTGCTGGTAATAACTCAATCTGCCTGGTTTTGCCAGCTCCTGTAATTTCTCAGCCAGAGACATCCAAATCCATGCATTTCATATATAAAGATCTTGAACTAATTTTATCTGTTCTTACTTAAATTTGAAATAGCCAAAACTGGAATATTTTCCGGTTTTTATTATTCATTATGAAGTGTATGCAAAATGCTCTGTGCAAAGCACAGCATTGAATTTCACTCCTGTTCTGAGCTGCTTCATTATTGTGCTGAGTTATGGACTGTTTTACTGAGAGTTTTCAGCCTCCCGCCCGTCATTTTATTTTATTTTATTTTATTTTATTTTATTTTATTTTATTTTATTTTATTTATTTTTTGGTGGCAGGCCCCTAGAACAGCCCTTCATTGCTGGTTGGGCAGAATAGGTGTGCTGCAGGTGAGGAAGCAACTGCTCTGTTCTACCACAAATCATTTAGACATAGAGTGGTCCATAAAGAAGACAGTAAAGTTATCTCCTGCTTAAGTTTAGATCCCAGTGCTTGCTGTTACTGTAAGTAGAGTTCACTATCTAGAAAGCTCTATGTGTCTACATAGTATGGCCTATTTTGTCCAGCTTTCCCTATAGCCTTATTTATTTATCATTTTACCCTTTACTCTTGTAAAGGGTAAACTTTCGGGTGTCACTTTTGGGTGTGTTTCATTGATAGGGAGGTCATTTGAGTTTCCTGGAGTCACCAGAGGTTTGAGAGGGGTGGAGTTGGCCACGTTTCTCTGGGCTGCCTGGATGATGTCAGATGTGGAGCTTTGGGGAAAGGAAACATATGTTACTTGGGACCTGAGGCCATGGAGGCTGTTTTTGTAGGCTGGTGTGTGTTTTGAAGGAAGGATACACCAAAAGCAGGATTTGAAAAGGAATTTTTTCTTACTTCTTCCTTCAACTCTGTATTAGAAAGGGCCTTTGAAGCTAGGATTTGGTGGCATATGTGCATGTATCTGGCTGCTCCAAGTGCAACCCTGGAGGGGTGAGGCCTATTAGGCCAGGTTGGAAGTCCAAGATTTTTCTATTATTCTAGTATTCTTCTAGTATTTTGTTTGAACTACTTTCATCCAGAAGATACAAGCAGATTACTCTTGCTAATCTTTTCTGTTCCTTTGGGAGCTTGCATTGTTTGTGAGCATGAGGAGCTACTTAAAACAAAGGACGGGTTACTTTTACCAGTGGGAACACAGCATAAAATGAAAACACACATTTTTCAAAATCTAAAATTAGGAAGAGCTACATGAATATCTACCTGACATGAAATTTTCATTTCTATGGGGTGGATGCCATTTTATTGCAGTCATTTCTATTGCTTCCTCTGACTCTCTATAACTAATCAAAAGCTCTTGTTTTCATGCCTGAGCTGAGTCATGTGCACTAGTTTATTAAGATTCAGAAAATAAAAACGAAGCTAGCAACATTAAATGCATTAGTGTGAGTCTTTTTGCTAAGGACCTGTGATGTGACTTTGCCTTCTTTTCCCCTACTCCTGCTTGCATATCTTTCCAGTCCTGTTATTGAATAAATGCAGGCCAGGTCTTCAGTAAAGACTTGAAAAGGCAGATCATGGCATTTGGATACATTATTACAGGGATGCTGAAATGCTGCTCACAGGAGGTGAAGTGGAACTGACTTTAGGTTCCCATTTAATTTTTTAAGAAAACAGGAAAAAGAAAAGCAAGGAGAAAGGGTGGTAGGGGAGGAGAGAGACTTTAAATAGTATTCTAGACATTTTAAAATAATGATCATTGGCACTAATGCAGAAAAGTTTATAAGACATTGCCTTATGTGGATTACCTCAGTAAAAAGGCCAGCTCTCTCATAGGCAGCATACTTTGTAGAGCTTGCTCAGTTGGGGCTTTAGGAAGGATTTCAACAGGCTTATATTTTCTAACAAAAGTATGACCACCAGTGTGCCTTGTGGCTCTGCCAGCGCACAGCGTGACCACCTGCAAGATGCAGAAAGCTCCTCGTTCTGCTCGCGAGCCAGCTCCAGCATCTGCAGCTCAAGCCGTTGCTCTTCCTGGGCTGCTCTCCAGACATACCGTTCACCACGTGAAGTAAGAATGGAGGCAGGAGGAATAGAGCCCTTGGTGGTGGGCACGGAGACAGGAGCAGAGCTGGCAGGAGGGAGGCATCTGTAAAGTGAGAACACATAATCTGCGATAGAATAGGAGATGTCTGCATGAAATTATAAACGCTGATGGAGAGAGCTCATAACCCCCATGCAGCCCGCAGTGCTGCATAATGTCTGGGCACCTCACGTTGGAAAGGGAGACGACCAAGGCAGAAAATACTGCACAAGGTGATGTTTTGTGATATAGCACCTTGGCAGGGAATTTGTTTAGGAATTCCTCTTTTCCTCCTGCCTTCTTGTTCCCAACCCCGGTCTCTCATTCTCATTTCATACTGCAATCCCCTCTCCCCTGAGGTGCGCTACTAAAATAGCTTTTGAATAAATTGTAAACCTGACTTATCCACAAAGATCTCTCTTTTCTGAGATTTTCCACTCAACTTTTTTACCACCTTGCCAATTATAGTCACAGGCTGTGTTTGCACAAAGCATCCTATTAAAGGAAAAGATTTATTTGCATCCTTGCTTCACCATTAGTTATTCACCTGTCCGAGCTTCCTGCTCCTTTAGCTCTGCCTGCTATAAAAACATGATCATTTAATTATCAATTTGACTTAAAAAATGGTTGAACAAATGATTATGCTGGCATCATGGAATGGAGTAGCAGGACTGAGCATGCAGAGGCAAACTGGTGGCTGAAACAACATACGTAGCTTTGTACCCAATGCAATGGTGGTTGTGGCTGCAATCTGAGAGGTGGGGTAGTCCAACCTGAAACTCTCCAGAAATATGTTTTTTTCCCCCTCTAAACTGAGTAACAGAATATTTTGTAGAAGGAAAATAGCATGGCCTAGCAGAGATACTTCTTCACATTGTGGACAATAGGAATCAGCAAAAGGGGATACCTGACTCCCCGACCTCCTGCCAGAATCATCTTCTGGGAAATAACAGTTCATGGCTACATCAAACCCACATGGTTCCTTCATAAGATTGTTGCTTACTTGTTCTTTCCGTATTGGTATGACAAAGAAAGCAGCAATATCAAGAAATGAAAGGATAAATTGGTTTGCTGTCATTAGGTTTATGCTGTGAGGTTTCTGCATAGTTTCATAGTGTGAACTTTCCTAATCTGAATGATGAGTGAAGCAGATCTCTTTTATATTCTTTTGTGCTGAATGATAAGGCAGACCCTTGACTTTGTGTTTCATCTCAATGCAGCAATATATTGTTTTTCACATGGACCCACATAGGCAAATATGTCTGGGAAGGGCTAGGCCCTTCTCCAGTACAACTGGAAGGATAAAGAGTGGGGTTTATTAAAAGTGTAGTTACATGGAAGGCTCAAGCAAGAAGGCTTAGTTGATCTGCCAGGAAAAGGTGACATGGGTTTCAAGGCTGTTTGAATCTTGAAACTTTTGCTTTCAAATATTTATGGCTTTCAAGTGCTTTGAAAGTACAGTTGTCGTGTTCATGATGTCTTGTTAAGAAACAATAATAATAAAAAATTCTTTCTTCCCACTATGTTGTCTTCATGTTAGCAACACAGTTTCCTAGGTTGGGTGTATGTGTGGGAGAGTTTCAGGCATGAGTTCAAAGGACAGGACAGAGGAGAAAGTGGGGTCCTTTTCTTTGGAACATAAAAAGCCTTCCCTGAAAGGATGGTCATTATAATGAAACAGTGATAAGCAGCTGTCAGATCCATTTTTCTATAGAATAGAACTATCCAGGAGGATTTTGTACTATGATATAATGAACAGCTAATGTTAGAAAAAGAAAACTGAATCTCATCTTTTCTGAAGACCATTTTGTTGTTGCTTTCGTTAACTCTTCCCGCTAGACAATTTTGCAACCTAATTTTAGACTTTCACAAAGGATTTGTAAAGATATTTTTCCTGAGATGCTTTAAAAGTCTGAGTCACCTATCTTGGAAATAGACCTGCTGAAATTTGACACTGACATTTATGAGGCTTTCTTTATGATTTTTGACCTGAAGCACCCCAAAATTTCTGTACAATGGCTTTTCCTCAGTGTGATTTTTGTCATGAGTCAACTTTTTGAATGAATGGAGTAACTTTATGGCATGAAGGATAAAGTCTATCTGGCCATCAGTGAACAAGGCCTCTCTGTTAGGAACTGCTTATTCCTTGATGGGGAGAAATCAAAATATTAAGCACAGTATCTGTGAGATCATTTTCTCTAAAACCGAAGTCCAGCCTTTTAAGTGAAAATAATGTATGAAAAACACCTGCAACTCCAGAACAGTTTGCAGACTAGTGTGACTTGTTTTTCATAGATGTAAGAGAAAAAAATATTTTTTTTCTGTTCACCTTTAAATTTGCAATGTGACTTCTGCTGTGAGGTTTTTATTGGTTATTCAATTGGTCCAAATTTGAGAGAGGCTGTCAAGAACTGACTATCAGATTTAGATGAAATTACTCTGATCTAGGGTCAAAACAAATTGCCAGAAATGAGTGGCCTTCTCCACAAAAGAAGGATGGAAAGTCAGCTAATCATTGTTAGAAATTATGAAATAATATTTTTTCTTACTAGAAATTTGGACTCTGTTTGTAATGCATGTCTTTAGTTTCAGTCATGTCATGGTTTAACATTACGATGTTTATTTTGCAAAATTAGTCAATTTGGATGTAAGTTGCTCAGTAACTTGGATTCTATTTCAGAACAGGGAAGTTTGTGGTCATTCTGAAGTTTTAAAAAGTTAAAAAAAAATCTTTAGGTAAGGCATGGAAAACATTTTTCTGTAATTCTAGCTTTATGGTATGTGAACAAAGACGAGTGACTTTCTTTCATTTACCTGCAGGACCTTGGGTTTATAAAGTCTGTTCTTTCATTTCTTGTGTTTAATTTTTGACTTCTCTTCCACTTGTGTTACTGTTATTTATGACTTAAAAGGAAGCACTTGCTTTTTAAGCAACATGGCATATTGAAAATAAACCTACCTGGGAAAGCTGAGGGAATGGGAAAATTCAAGACTCTTACTGAAAGCTAAGCAAGAGCAAACTCAATCATCAGTTCAACTTTTCAAAAGGGAACTCTTGAGAAGGAAGATATAAAAGGCCTAAGATAGTGCTTTAAAACAAAGAACATGTTCCTTCTCTTCTTTGAATTGGCTTCAATCAATATATATACTACAGAACTATAGTTTGTTGGTTTTCCAATATTTGGAGATGTTCAGTGGTGAATTTGCAGTGGTTCAGTGATCTCTGTTAGGTTATGACTTTATATATAAATTCCACAATGATAAGCTCTTGTGTCATTGATAATTATAAGTAATTTGGCTCTGATTATTTTGTCTCCAAGTTGAAAAGATTATGTGTACTCTTTTGATCTAGAGTATGTCTGTACAATGTAGGCATATAGACCATGGTTGAAACCTTACAGTGACCCTAAAAAGATGTCTTGTACCTGAATCTTCTTCCCATTCTGATTCATCTTGAATGTAGTGGTAATACAAATGCTTAGATGGACAGCTGGAGAAGTATTAGTAGAAGCAACTATGTTATAATGATGAATAATCCATACATCGTCTGGAAAAGTGCATCTGTGAGGTGCATTTAATGCTCAAGGGAAGGTACCCATGTGAATGTGTCTCAGACTTTCAATGAGAAAGCATAATTAAGGAATAAATTTTTATGTTACCTGGGGTATCACTGTAAATCTCACTTAGCAAGCATCAGCGCAGCAGGATCCATAGTTCCTCTGATCCAAAGTGATTACAAATCTAGATCTTTTAGGCATGGTGGCTACTGCTTGAAGCTTGGATGTAGACCAAGCACCCTATTGAGAAGCTTTCACAAGGGAGAAGCAACTACTTAATTTCTTCTGACACTGGGTTAGTGGATGAGTTCAGCTAAGGAGGTTGGGCAACCAACCAAATCAAAGCAGAGTTATAAATATTAGCAGAGCATTCTCATGGGAGGTCCATGGAATATGAAATTGGCTTCCATGATTAGTCTCAGAGTCTGACTGAGCTTGGCAGGCTCATATATTTTCTCAGGCATTAAATGACCATAGCTTGGGTTATTTCTTTAAATGTTTTCTTTCTTTTTGGTGAAATATAAAAACTATGGGTGTTTTTTTCTTTCCTTTTTTAAAAAAAAAAAGAAAAAAAAAAGAAATTGGATCATTTGTATCCTAAATCTGTATTTATCATAGAAGAAAGGACAAGGAAAGATTTCCAAAGGTCATCCTGTCCATTTTCCTATCCCAAGGCAGGATTAATGACATGTGAAATAGAGTTCCCAAGCTGGGTGCACTGGTGGTGTATGAACCAATTCAAAACGAAAGTGGCAGAGGTGCATAGGGCAACAGCATTCTGGGGCAAATCCTGTGTACAGGAAATGCTATTTTGGGGAGATCATTTGGATTTGGCTTGTTGTGCCTTCAGCAAGAGGAGGGGGGTCTGTAATTGATTGAGGCTGCTCAACCTTGGAGGAAGTGAGTGCAGCTGAGCGTGCTGGATGCAGCAGGATGCAGCTCTGTCTCCTGTTGTTCAGCTGGGCTTTCTGCCCATGGCAGCTTTCCTGCCTTGCTGCTCTTATCTTGTGCTGTAATCCATGGGTTTCTCAACCACTCCTGTTATATCAATACAAATAAATTTAATGTGTCCCTGTCCATTCTCTGGCTGGCATGGAGCAACTTTTGTTCACCTCATCAAACTCTGTCCCTCTTGAAAAAAGGGTGGCCACTTTCAGGACAACTGCATATGTGGAATGATGCATTCCTTTACACATGCTATCTCCATATGAAGCCATCTAGTTAAACTGGCAAACAACCCCATCCGCTTGGATTTTTTTTTGACTTGAGAATTCTCTAGCAGCTTTCTACATATTCAGCTCTGTGTTTAAGTCTTGTGTCATTTCAGATGATGCTCTTGAACGCTGCTAACTTGGTGACTAATAACTAGCTGATCTGATCTTTAACCTAGTCTGCTCATAGTGTCTGCTTCAGGAATCCACCTAGTCCTGCGATTTTCACTTCCCTTCAAACAGGGAAATCAGGTGAGATAAAGAGCATGTATTTTGAGAAATGTGAATTGTCCTTACCAGCCCAGTGTCTGAGGCCCTGTTCTGTGAAGACAACACAGAGGGAGGTTGAAGAAGACAGGGGTTTGGTGGAGGGCCTGTGAAAAGAGGCTTCATCTGAGGAAAGGGTGTAGGAAGTTATGGAGTATTAGAAAGCCTAGTGGCTGGATGCTCATTCATAACACTCATGACAGACGACCAGGAAACTGTCTATACACGGCTGGCCATAATATGGAGAGGTGACAGATCGTGGGATAGTGTTGATAGCCGGTGCTGCCGTGGAAGTTTAACGTTGGTTTTTGAGTGGGAGAGGCAAGCTGTGTTACCAGACTGCACTAGCCTTTCCTTTTCTGTTGCAGCCAGGTATCCCTTACGAATATATAGCAGCTGGTGTCTTTTGAGAAGGTCTGCTGTGCCTTGCAACCTATCAGGCTGGCTACTATAAAATGGTAAGTATCTGATGGAACATGAGTCAACTCTGTATCTGCTGAGGGACTCAGATTGAGGGGCATGTCTAAGATGACTGAGACTGACAGAGGTAAATGTTTTGCTTGGCAAAAAAATAATAAAAAAAAAGAGCTGAAGGCTTTTGCCTCTGTCAGAGATAACCTAGAGAGGCATAATATTCTGCCATCTTAGTATGACTTTAAAACCAAAGATACAGAATTATATGTAATTATGGCTGCCCAGAGAGGTTGTGGATTCTCCTTCTCTGGAGATCTTCCAAACCCGCTTGGACGCAGTCCTGTGCCACGTACTCTAGGTGACCCTGCGTGTGCAGGGGGTTGGACTAGATGATCTCTAGAGGGCCCTTCCAACCTTAATGATTTTATGGTTCTATAACCTTAGCCTTTGATAGAGACTCTTTGCAATATTTTGTGAAGAGATACTAGGTACCTTGACCCACGTTCCGGTAGTCAAAAAGTTTCAGGCTAACACCTGAAGATCCAGACTGTCATCACTGGTTCACTTTCAGTGCTGGACTTCATTCTTTGTTCTATGGTTCTATAACCTTAGCCTTTGATAGAGACTCTTTGCAATATTTTGTGAAGAGATACTAGATACCTTGACCCATGTCCTGGTAGTTGTAAAGTTTCAGGCTAACACCTTCTGGATCCAGACTGCCATCATGGTTCACATTCAGCGCTGGACTTCATTCTCTGCGATGGGAGAGGACAGAGATACAATGCAGGTAAGTTGTTACCCAAGGGCTTGTTTGATGTTTATCTCATGAGGCATAAAACTAACAGAAGCAGAGCTGGCTTTGGCTAGCACTTGACTGACCCTGCAAGGGTGTCCATTTGTCTTCATAAACTGACTTCTTTTCACTTGTCTTTTCCATAATTGCATTTTTTGAAATGACAGAGCATTTTGACAACCTGCTCTCCTGTCTAGCTTGACACCGCAGTGTTCAGAAGACAAGTGTTCCTCTGAGAACTGCTGTGTGCATGCTGTTAGGAAACGCTGGAATTCATAGCTGCGGAAATCTTAACAGTGAAATTTGATACACAGTAATTCCCTCTTCTGAATTTTTGAACCATGGCAGATTACATCATGTTTTGTGATGTCTCAAGGTAGTAGAATATTTACAGCCATATAAAATAGAAATTATTTCCTAAATGTCATGTTGGAAGATCTGGGGGGAAAAAAAGCACAACTACCCTTAAAATTAATTTGATTTTTAAATGTAAAGGTAGAGCATGTCCCAACTTGTGAATTGTCCCTCTGACACTATCACAGCTTGACAGGGAATCCAGCTGCTTAAAAACTTCATCGTAGTTCTCACATTGGCAGTCTTCCTGCTATATTCCTTTTATATTGTTGTATGATTAGTAGAAGGCTGTCACTTTCTAGATTCCCAGCCAAGGAAATAATGAATACGGTTTCATTTAGCAATTGAGATCTTTGCATATGAAAGTTTGTTATTTTCCAGTAACTTCAGAAGAATTTGTCTGCTGACTGAAAACTTTGAGATAGGCATGGCTTCATTATATATATGGTTGCATGGCACAGCTAAATATTTTTAATACAGAAGTTACTGTTATTTTAAAATGTTGACCCAGATTTTAATGATGGTATTTAATCTGTCCAGCATGAATTGCTATTAAGGAGGTATGCATTTAGATATGTGAGTTAAAACTCATTCCTAAAACAATGTTCTGAAGGTTGGGCTAAGGTTGTGAAGTATATATTTGAAGGAACTTAGAAACATCACAAACTTCTCTTCTTCCACATACATTTGTTGTATTTCAACAAGAACAGTAAGGAAAATAAGTTGAAACCACACAAAAATGAAATGTTTCTGAGAGGGAAGTGAATAATCATGAGAAGAAGGTCAACAAACAACTAAGTTATGGTTGGATACGTCTTTGATGAGCATAACATAAACTAATAGTTCCTCTTTGGCTTTTAAAAACTGCTCTGCAGTGCTTCTGGGAAAACTGCAAAATATAATACCTTATCCTAGTTGACTAGAGAACTTCCCTACAAACTGAAAATTAATTTGTACTTCTTCATATTTTTCTTCTAGACCTAGGAAAGATTCAGACAGGAATAGGGTATTTAACAGGGCATTTATGTGTTTTACAAACCTGAGCTGAGTTTCCCAGAGTCTGCTAAGGGCTTCTCCCCAAAACCTCCTTTCTCCCTTCCTGCCCTAGTTATCATCTCTGAGTCCCTCTGATCATGTTTTAGTTCATGAGTTTAGTCTTTATGAAGATGGGATACAAGTAAATGACCTTGGCACCGTACAGCCACGGGAAGGAGATGTCCCTAACCTACAAAGGGCATCTAGTCTAAAGCCCACATCCTTCAGCCTCTTCTGCAAAACTGCTTCACCTGCATGGAGCCACTTGAGTACATGAGACCCTTGAAGAAACAGAAATCAAAGGCCTGGAAAACATTATCAAAGCTGGAAAATGTGAAAAGAAATGCTGGCAATAGCTGTGCTGCTTAGGCACTTGAAGCACTGTGTCCTGAACATCTGTTGAAAGCACACGGACCTCATCTGCGCCAGTTGCTTGGCACTCTCGCGGCAGAGCTGCTGCTGAAATCTGGGTACAAGCTGTCAGAGCAGAGATTACTACTGATCTATTCACTGTTATAAATGCAGTTTTATCCTTTATCATGGTTACAAGTGTGCAGGATAATATCAAGGTTGGATGCCTTCTGTCTTAGGCAAAAAAAAAAAGCTCAGCTTTGTTAGTGAAAATTTTAGTGTGCCAAACTTTATCTCTCTGACTGTGTTTTTGGCTGTTAAGTGCAAGCTAGGGCTTAAGCAGGCAAAAACAGGGACCACAGACACTTACACTTACAGTTTTTAGTGGCGGCAGGAGTTAATTTGCAATTGCTTTATCTAGAAATGAAGATCATTAGGTGTTCAAGGACTGTGAAGGTAGTGGCAGACAACACGTTGACCATAGCAAGTGCTTGAAGATACTGAATTAGGAAATTGCCCTGTCTACTCTCCCAGCCAGGGGAGCTCTTGGCAGTGATGGCTGAAGGACTTCAATGAAGTGATATATGATCAAACAGTTTGGAAACTGGAGAGTAGGTAAGCCAGATGTCTCATCATGGCAACTGAATGTTCCTTGCAGCAAAGTTAGGCTCTAAATGAGGCAGACCATGCTGGCCTTTGAGAGAATGTGGGTGCCACAGGGTTTTTCCAGGCACAAGACTTACAGAGCAGTCTGTAATGGTAGGTCTATGAAATCTTTTGCATGAAAAATAAATATGATACATGATTGTATACATTTAAAAATGTGTTTTCTTATAGGCTAATTATATCTACTGTTTTTCACTGGGTCTTTGGATTCGTTAGGAACTCGTAAGCTGAATTGAAAATCTGATTCTCAGTGTCCCGCTGTTCTTAAGAGCATCCCTATAGGGTGGGAAGAGATATAGCCATTTTACATAAGAGAAATTGAGTTTTCACATAGATTTAAGTGTCTTGCGTAGGCAAAAATGTCAAACAGATTATCTTTTGTTGATTAGGGAACTGAGTCCTATCCTCCTGTGTCCTATATTCTTGCCCTCTTAAGCAGACCTACCTTTCTGCCATTAATTTGTTTGGCTTTTTGAAGTTAGCAAAAAGAAAGAAAAAGTTGTAATAACATTCATAAGTATTTTTAACTACCTCTATTGTTAAACTTACCTACTGCTTACATCACAGCCATGATATTTAGAGCATTACAAACAAAAATTGTTGGTTTGGAGGAGAGAGTATTTCAGGTATTTCAAGTATTTCTCTTGTTTTGTGAAATGACATCCAAGTGATCAAAAATGTCCAGACATAAGAGCTGTAGCATTACATCATATTGCTATTTGAAAAACATATAGTAGTTCCAGATCAGATAATTGTCCTTATTTTAGTGGAATGAGTTATGGTAATAGGGTATATGTTATGCAGAATAGAGGAATTATTGTTTTTATTTTTGGAGTGGGTAGATGATTTTTCAAGATTGACTGATTAAATGGAAAAAGGAAGACAACCTAGGTGTGAGGGAGATGTCCTTGACTTGCCTAACAGTTCATCTCCATTAATTTTCTATGGCAGGAATCAGCCTGTAGATGTCCCCCAACACATGTTATGCTATGCCCAGTAGTTCAGTTCTGTTGAAAGCAACTATCACATTTATAAATTACCAACAGCTCAAGTTAAAGAGAAATGAAAAGCTGCCCAGGAATGGCTATTCTGTGGGAGGATAGTAGAGGTAATGACAGAATGACGAGCATCTCAGCCCGAGTGAAACATGAGATAAATAAGAGCTGATAAGAAAAATAGGAATGAGTCTTACGGAAGGCTGAAGACATCAAAAAAGGGAGTCAAAAATGACACACTTCACTGTGGCTCTTAGATATGTAATGATAGATTTTCTTCTAGATTACTGAACCAGAACTGACCCTAGCACTGTAATACAAGATGAAAAGAATCCTGCACTTTCATAAAGTGACAGGTTTGTGAGTATATAACTTCTTCAATAAAACCAGCGTGTTAGTGGGGGAAAAGTTAGCTCAGCCACTTTTCATCGTAATGAATTGATGAAATTTGGTGACCTCTACCTGTGTTTAGCTAAAATAACTGAGTGCTGAATGGTGCCTGCATCGGTGGTGAACTTGGCCCTGTCTGCATATCTTACAGCAGAGATAGCTGAACCCTGCAGGCAGTTCATAAGCATGGGTGGAATCTGAAGTAGTGGTCGGCTTCACCCATTTTGTAACCTGTTCTCTTCCAAAAAACCCCCACGATGGTTTCTTTTCGCATAAGAATTTGATCAATGGTTTCTATTTGTATCAATACCCATATTCACATGCAAACAAGCTCGTTTGTCAAGGAGAAAGAGTATTCAGCAGTCACAGCTTATTTTGTTCTGTTATTCGTCATTTTGATCATTATTCTTCTGCTTTCAAAACTGTCTATTGAGGAACTGAAACAATACAGATATTCCCTCAGCACACTCAAAGACAGTGGTATTGAACAATTTCTAGATGGAAATTCCTATCTTGGTGTGCTATTTAATGTTTCAGAGCACATACCCTACTGCTTTTTTGATCATAGATCACAAAGCAGTGAATGGAGTGGTCAGCATCATTCATTTTACAGGTGAGGAATATGTAATCACAGAACCTCACAGCTAATGAGTGATCCTCTCCTGGTCCAGCTCTATCTGTGTCACTCCTGACCCTTGTTGACTTACCTTAAAGACTCCCGCAATGCAATCATCCCAGCCCTTCCAGGCAAGCTATCCTGGTATTTCATTATGTTTAGCATTAGAAAGGATATGGTTGATGGCAGAGCCTTCAACGAAATCATCGTTTCTCTTATCTACCTACTAGAAGACTAGTATGATCCATTCTTTCCTACAGTCGTCTTTGTCTTGGTCTAAGTGATTCTACTTCTTTCAACCAATCCTTGCTGAAGAGTCTTTCAAGATTCCTTTGTCCCTCTCCTCTGGAGTCCCTCCAGCTGTTCTACATTTTTCTGGAAGGAGGAACATGCTATTATCTTGTCATTTTCAGCTTGTAGTTTGATGTAACATAGATAATTGTGGTTTTATTTTTTTTCAAAACTGCTATGTAATCTTATGGTTTTCATCTCTCTCTTTTTTTTTTCTTTTCTGCCTAAATGTAAAAGTTTTGATGATGAATTAATAATAACTGTACTTGGAAGACAATTTGATTTGTTAACCTGCCTTTCAACAGGTTCCTGTAGATATTTCTTATCTAACCTCTGAGATCAATCTATTTTCTCTCTGTAAAAGGGAAAAATAGCTTTACAAACAGAAAAATGAAACATAAAGTCGCTCATACTTGAGTAGGATTTTGGACACTTTCAGTGAGAGATCCTTGTTGACTGTTACTTAGATGTTAATCACCTGTTACTAATCAAGATGATATTCCCAAAGTCACACAGCAAGAATTTTGATGCCACAAGCACAGTACATAAACTGAGATTGTATTTTGACCAATCCATGAACAACCAGAGAAAATAATGAAATCTTGGAATAACTGAAATAATCAGGAGCTATTAAAAATGTAGTATACTTATGTGTTTCTAAAAATCATTTTGTCATGGATAAAGCACAAGTTCTTTTCTTCATGTGTGTGTATGGTACAACTTTCATTTCTTTATATATGAAAGATATGTTATATTTACAAATTAGTTTCTAAGCAAATTTGCCAAAGCTTCAGTGAAGGCAGTGTGTGTTAAGCAATGTTGTTGTCCTGCATGCCAATGGTTTTTTTACACAGGTTTTGCAGTAAGTATTTTCCCATTCTGTAGGTGAGCTAAGATGCATAAATTTCTCCAAGCCTATTGCTTCTGACCTGTAAGAGGAAGTGTAAATGAGCTCTTTCACTTGCAGAGTGAATCCTAGTCTAAAGGAATGTAAAAAAATTGCAGCTGAGCTTTCAAGAAACGAGTTGCACCCAGGGGAGTCACCGTGAAGGAGATGTTGAAATGCAAGGTGCTACAGCTTTCATACTAAGGTAACCATGTGCCCTGAGCCTTCACTATGATTGATTGTGGTTTAGTTTTTGTGTGTGTGTTGCTGATGTGTTGTGTTTTCCTTTGTTTTCTGAGACAAACTCGTAATTGGATTGCAGAAGACAGCTTGAAATGCTGACTGCCTCAGTGAGACTGTGGGTGAAAGGAACATCTCATTTTTCATCTTCTCTACAAGAATCAACTATGGAGACTGCGGAGAGCGAGTGAGAATCAGATCTGGCCAAGTAATGCTATTATGCAATGGAAATTCTGAGAGGAGTACTAAGCTCTTTAAAATTATTACTATTTTTTCTAGTTTGCCACCCCTTAAAATCATTCTCTGAAAGCTAGAGCAAATACCTGAGAGTTACATTTCATAAAGATCAGTTCTACCTAAATTAATCAAGGAAAAAGTATCATATCAATCAGGTTGGGGTACCTTAGCAAGTCAGCTTACTTGGCTGCTGTACAGTCAGAACAGCTGGGAAAAATCTTGTAACTTCAGCTTTTCCATGTGGTCTGTTTGTCTTGCACCCTGTTGTCACCCACTTCTAGAATAGTTCCTCCTGGTGGCAAGGTCCTAGTAGGTCAAGGGTATGTATGTAAATTAAATGATCTACCTCTGATGTACACTAGAAAAGTGAATTTCCCTACTTTTTTATTTTTCACCATATCAATCTGCTGCTTCCTGCTTCCACTGGTTTTGTCTTTCCTGGGGCAAGGAGAAGGTGATCTCAGTAGTGGAATTTTCCTCTGGTTGTGCTGGGATGCAGGACAAGATCCTCTCTTTCCTTGATCCTAGCTGTACACAGAAAAATCACATCTCAGTATGCTAGGATCAGAGATAGAGGGGAGCTGAGGAGGACAGACATTTGACATCAGTATCATTTTCCTTCTTCCGAGTTAATTTTGGAACAGGGATATTTTCCATCCTTTTCATTCTGAATGTAAACAAATTATATTGACCTGGTTATCCTAAATGATTTTATTGGAACTGATTGTTGTGGTTATATAGGGAAAACTCCAGAAAGACACAGCCTATAATTTCCAGGATATACTTTTTTTTTTCATAGAAATTTATCTTCGAGGAAACGTATTTGTTTCATTCAGAAAATGATACTCTCTCCATAGAATAAAGTGGGCAAAACATCTCCTTTAAATGTATGCATTTAAATGGCATGTTTAAAAACACATAAACTGTTATGAAAGCACAAACTCTGTAGTATTAATTTTGATGGAGTAAATGGACCCAGATTTAAAAGGTGTTAGCATGAACAGGTCATTGTCAACAGCTAGATGTATCTCAGGGATCCAAGTACAGAGAACTTGAATTGCTAATTCCTATGGTAAATTGCCTGGAATATTAATGCCAAACAGTGAAAACATATTTATTGGGATATACAGGAGAGAAAAAAGGACAGAATGTGCTGGATTTCAAAGACAAACAGTTATGAAGCTACTGATTACACAAATCAATTCAAGAGTCACCCAAGTTGGTTTTGTTTTTGTTTGCTTGCTTGTTTTCTTTGTTTTTTTGGTCAGAGATTTTGGCTAGGGGCTCTTAGCCTGGGAATCCTCATTAGTGGAGATGAATAAAACAACTACATTGGTGAATCTTTTAAGTAAGTACTTTGAAAAATATTTTTGCATTAAGTTCTTTGAAGCAGAGGGTGGTTTTTAGTCTCTTTATTTAATAAAAGAGGCAGAGGTGAGAAGGGAGGAGAGGTTAGGCAGTAGCAGGTGAGGTAACAGGGGTTTATGGAAGCTCTCAGGAGCTAAAGCAGCTGCTCAGTCTTGGTGCATGGTTTGAGTCACCAGGCCAACCACAGCCACTGTTTTTGTGAGCCTGGCTCGGTTCCACAATTTTGGTTTAATCTGGGCTGTCTAGTTGGACTTTCACTGCTGCTTCTAGGGTGGGCTGCACCATGGGGTTAAAGCAGAATCATGGAACAATAAATCAAAGGGAGAGTGGGAGAGGGAAAAAAGAGGGAGGAAAGAAAAAAGATATTGTAGGTGGAATGGCATGTAGGAGAGAAGCTGGAGTATGTGTGCATAGTTAACCTTGCTTTGAGGAGGAGGAGGGATCTGAGGATCTCCAGGGGTCCTTTCCTATGTGAATGTTTCTGTGGTTCTACCTGTGCTCCTACATACAGGATTAGTGTCCTTGTCATGTCAGTCACTGAACTGGAGCTCCTAATGCTCAGCTCTGGGGCAGACTCTTGACAGTAAAGCAGATGAGTGCCAGTTTTTCTCAAGGGAATTCTTGTAAGAATATGTTTGGCCTTTCTGATCCAGAAGTGACTTCCTTTTCAAATATCTAAAGAGGATATTGCAATGATGGATTAGACCATCCCCTCAGAAGTCAAATCAGGGAATAGTTTCTGAACAAAATATTAGATTTCTCCTGTGTAAACAGGTTCTGGAAAGGGTATTGTTGCTCTTGTGAAGGCAACAGAGTTAGACTCTTTCTGTGGTTTATATCCATGAGAGTAGCTTTATATACTGTCCAGAAGATTGAACTACAAGACTGCATGACTACTGAGAGTGCAGCCAAGGAAAATGTCAATCATCATCACTTACATTCAGGAGTAGGACTGAGAAGTTTCCCAAAAGAATATACTTCTGGATTCTCTCATCTTGAATGGGTTTTGCTCTTTGAAACTAGCATGAGGGACCAGTTGAATATATATTTTTCTAAGCCCTCGCTGAAAAGAGTGTTTTGAAGAGTGTGGCAGCTCATTCTGGAAAGCACATTATTTGCATTCTTTAACATTCCTAGCAAATACAAAGGCACTGGGACTCACCTGTGCCCCCCAACATATCAAGAAAGAAGGATCAGACTGACATCCCCACATCCCTGACACCATCCCCACCAGCCTCTGCCCTGCTCTATGTGGGAAACAATCCTAATGTCACCGGGATATGGGAGCCTTGGCAGTGGCTGCAGCTGCCTAGAAGGCAAAAAGTGGCAGGGCAAAGTTCTGCATCTCCTCCCTGCCTTCAGAATTGCATGATTATGCATCATCTTAGCTAGTATAGGTGCAATATTGATTTCAAACTTGATCACTTACTAGGATTTGTAATTTATTGCATTAAACATCTACTGAAAACCAAGAAATTGAAAGAAGAAATGTCCACAAGCTGCGATGATACAAGCCCATATTTATTTCCATTTCTCACCATGTGGATATGACAGACAGTTGTAATAATTAATTAAAATGGTATTGTTCATTGTGATCAAATTATACAACTTTTTGGCTGCTTGCTGTAAACATTGCACTACAGATTCTGATGGGAAGCTGAAATATAAACAGTGCTTTTTTGAATAAACACTCACTTGATCACTTACTAGGATTTGTAATTTATTGCATTAAACATCTACTGAAAAAGCAAGAAATTGAAAGAAGAAATGTCCACAAGCTGCGATGATACAAGCCCATATTTATTTCCATTTCTCACCATGTGGATATGACAGACAGTTGTAATAATTAATTAAAATGGTATTGTTCATTGTGATCAAATTATACAACTTTTTGGCTGCTTGCTGTAAACATTGCACTACAGATTCTGATGGGAAGCTGAAATATAAACAGTGCTTTTTTGAATAAACACTCACCAAGAGCCTTGTTCTCTTTTTTTTTTTTTTTTTTCCTAAACTCTCCACACTAGCATTTGATTGAGAACCTAAATTAAATTGTTTGAAGACTGGGTTTAACATTTTTCAGTACATATAAACAATATACTTTAAAGTAAACATAGTTACATGACATATGCAAGCCGAAAGTATACCATTTAAATCATTATTGCTGTCACTCCTTGTTTATCTTTGGTATAACATCATGAAGTAAATTGAAATTACCTTTAGTTTTATTGATATACATGGGAAAATTTATTTAAAAAGTATGTTCTAATATTTAAACAAATGAGTTTCATGTGGCTTTTATGAAGATAGGAGGAGTTCTTAAATTCCAACTTTTGATTCATGCCTGGAAAAAGCCAAACTCATGAACAGGCCAAAAGCTTAGGGATTTTGAATGAACAGAGGGAAAAGATAGTCTGAGATGTCTTTAAAATGTTTTATTTCTTCTTGCATGTGTTGCTACATGTTTCTTTTACCTGTAGGTTTCTACTGCCCATCTTCCACAACCCTTTTATAAGCTCAAGGCAATAGTTGTACAGCAGTACAAATACGGATCCTCCGATCTGACCATGGGCGTTCTTGCATGCCCAGTTCATAATTGGCTTGTGGTGAGTGTTTAGCATAGACCCTGAGATGAGACAGTCAAGTAAATGACTATCTAGGTGATGGTCACCATGGAGGTGATACCTTCTCACCACACATACACTGTGTCTTGTGTACGTGCTCTCCCACCCTGCTCTCCTAAAGTGACTTCTTATGACAAGTGTTGCAAAACAGAAGCCAATTTGAAACTTCTGAGAAGAATAACTGTGTGAAATGGAAAGTTATAAGCAGGGAACAAAAGGTTAGTTTTCTTACAGAAACGATAACAGCTTGAACCTCTCTCCCTCTTCTCTCCCCACATTGGCAAAGGGTGCACTAGTGAGGTTAGGTCAGTACGCACATGTTTTAAATTAGTGGTTTCTAAACAAGGAAGTGACAATTATTTGTTATGATTATTTGTCAAATAATCACATCTGTACTTAATTACCACATATGCGCCAGTGTTTGCATTTCTCACTAGGCAGAATTCAGTGGGAATAGTTTTAGATGGTAAATTCTGAGCCCTCTTTTTAATGGGGACAAAGCATTTAACAAAGTATACACTATCTTAAAAAATTATCAATAAAAATGCCATATAGCCTGAATCAGTTTCACTCCTTATCTCTCATTTTCTATGTTTGTGAAACACAGCAATGAATCTGACACAGACTCTGTGATGTGACTTTCATTCTCAAGACCTTTTGATCAGATAAATTCTGGTCTTATTGTTTTGTAATCAAATAATGTTCTCTCTTTGTCAACACATCTCTAGCCTCACTATAGCATGGTTAGGCTAATTATATATTTCATATATATTTTATATTTATATATAAAATATTATAGATATAGATATAGATATATATACATGTATAAAAATACTTCTTAATTTTATTCATTCCTTCTGTAATTTCATTTAGCCCATTCTGTTGCAAACACAAGGTTTCACCAGTGGTTTAATTTCCAAGGATGGCTGTAGTTTTATTTTAAGTGTTGAATACCACAGAAGAGATCTTTGAACATTCATTTGAATATAAATAGAGCATTTCCCTTGACACTCCTCACCATCTCCTTTAGAAACCCTTATCTCAAATTCCATCTAAAAGTATATTTGCGGAAAGGGAAATTGTAAGTATGCATTTACATGAGTGTTTGTTTGTCCCAGAGGTGTCTGTGCTGTCATCTCTTAAAGTGCTTGTGTTTAGGAGGCACTTGGGGTCCATGAAAACATAACACGTACTTGAAGAATTCCAGGGCTTTGGAGCGGATCCTTGGTGTATGCACTATATGGCTTTCCCCACTCGGAAATCACTCTTTCACAGATGCATCAGGGTCCTGTTTGTGATCACAAGACATGTCTGTGACAAATGCTGATGGAGACGTGGTGGGACCCTCCTCGATGCTGGAGTTCCCCCTTGTTTTAGCCTTGTCTTGCAGCGCTGCCTTCTCCTGTATGGTCACACTTGGGCAGTTTCACACTGCTTTACATGATGGGCAGTTTGGGGTGTTCAGGACCATACATTACCATACAATATTACCATACAATACCATATCTTTACTGAATTTTCTTCTTTTTAAATAAACCTGTTCAACAGAAAATGTTTTGGCCTCTATCTTTCACAGCCTACTGACTGTGACTGTGTGCCGTTTTTAGCTCAGGATTGTGAGTTACAGACTAGTGATAATACCGTGATACAAAGCAGGTCCACACACACGTGGTTTCTGCAAGGTTTTCTTTTGGACCTGAGTCCTCAAAAATAAAACATTGAGTAACCTTAGCAGTGGGTATCTAGAAAGCTACCAAAAAATAGTATAATACATTGCATTGCCTATGTTTTTTTGTGGAATTACTAACCTACCCAAATGAGCAAATAAAGATGTGATATTTGTCTCTTATGACAGAGTTAGCCCACATTCTGCATATAATGCCCCCTCTTTTTTAGGTAAACCAAGCTACCCAGTGGATATCCCAACTGTGCTACCTGTGCTATCCTTCCTGTGCTGATCCTACTCCAGCATTTAGGGAAGAAACTAACAGATGGTCCTTCTAACTTCTCCTTGGATGGTCCTGGTAAAAAGCCTAATTACTGCATCAAGATCCTCTGTTTTGGTGTTTCTTTGGGTCAGTTATAGTATCTCTGGCACAATGGTGGTACAATGGGATTGTCCCACGTTTAAAATCAATGGAAAATAGTCCTTTTCTAGCCTGGCAGCTAAATACCTTGACCTTCTGCAAGGTGGATTGAAAGCTCCTAATGCTAAGGAGAACCTAAGGTTTGGTTTCCAAATTCCTTTTACTGCTCCAAAGTAAACTTTCTTTTTCTGTGTTCCTGGGTACTGTTTTGTAATCAAAATATGCTTTGAACTGGGCTTGATTCTTTTTAAGATTGTTGGTACCATAAACATATGTATTGGGGTGTTTTCCTATGAAAATTTAGATTAAATTCCAGAATCATTTCACTGCTGAACAGCACCAGAGCTTGGACATGGCCTTCAATGCAAAATACTCAATGGTCCTATTTTACATGTTTTAATATGCATAAACTCTGTGTTCTAGAGCAAAAAGCTGTTACTGAATAATTTTAGGTGCTTGAGAATAGATGATCTGAATCCTTTTGAAACATGTGCCTGAACTCAACCTCAGTTTGGGCCTCAGTAG
>NW_010588835.1:0-12944 GCF_000705375.1 Tinamus guttatus | reverse complement strand
GTCTGAATTTCATCTTTGCCTTTCCCAATCTAGAGCACTATGATAAGGTGTATACCAAAAGTTCCACAGGAACTTAAGGAAAAATATCTTGACAGTGAGGGTGACGGAGCACTGGAACAGGTTGCCAAGAGAGGTTGTGGAGTCTCCTTCTCTGGAGATCTTCAAAGCCTGCTTGGATGCAGTCCTGTGCCACGTGCTCTAGGTGACCCTGTGTGTGCAGGGGGGTTGGACTAGATGACCTCTAGAGGTCCCTTCCAACCTTAAGCATTCTATGATTCTATATATAATAAAAAGTAAAATTTTGCAAGCTTTCATCTAACATCAAAATTACACCATGCTTACAAATAAACTCATCTTTTCTGCTACTAAGTTATTATGTCATATTGTGAGAGAAGGAAAAATCTTTATACTAGAGCAGACACTGAGAACATTACAAGTGGATTTTCAGAAGAACTCAGCTTTTGGTTAGCTCCTCACCTTGGTATGCATATATTTAGCTAGGCTGAGGCTCTAATTAGCCAACCACCATCTTTATCTCCCAGCATCTTCTAAACAACAAAGTTCCTACAGGCAATTTTGGAGTGTGGAAACCTTGACTTCAGTAAGACAAGAGTTAAGGCAAGTGCATGTTTCTGAATGTCTCGATCCCACAGCAGCACTGTGTTTTAGGGTATTTTTGCCTATGACTGGTATTCTATTGTGATAGAGTGTGCATCTGATGCCTGTTAAAGTTGATTAGAATTGCTTTTAGTTCTCGCACATCAAGAAGAAAATAAGCTTCCTTTCTCATTTTCTTATTCCTTTAGTGCTTTAACCTGTGCAACAGAACTTATAGAATTAAATTCTCATTGGATAAAAAATGATGCATTCCTATAGCATTGTTTTCTAGCTGCTGGATTAGGCAGAGGCAGCTATGTAAAATGCCTGTATCCAGGATCTGAAATTCAGTGACAGCTTTTCATTTACCGCAACCAGCTTCTCTCTAGAGTCTGCCCTGAAGGTCACTACAAATGTCTTAAAAATAAAGCTTATCGTTGCTATCCAAGGTAAATTATTTATTGCAAGAAATACTATGGCTGAAAGGCGAGTCATTTAAAAGATAGCCTTTCATCTTACTTCAGACACCCATTTAAGTGAATTTACATGGTGGGCCTCGGATTTTTTGTATTTTACATCCATCTCCTATTATCCACCTTTTTAATATCATACAAGGATATGCTTATAGTCCAAAAATATTCTGTCGATACAAACCTACATTAGGACCCACAAAGGTACAAATGTTGTATTCATTAACTGTCACAAGGATCCTTATAATTTAATCTTACAGGAATATAGTGTTTTTAAAGCTTATCTTTTTCCTAGAACAAAATTAATGAAAAGATTATCCTAAACTCCGTGTAACTGGAAACACCACTGGAGAAATTTCATTTTCTCAGCATTTCATTTCTAGTAAAATTGACTTGGTTGTACCACTCTGCAGCTGTGATTTGTGAAGTAAATGGCAAGGCTAAATGTGCTGAAAATCTGACATGTTCCCTGAGCAGCAAAGGGACTGAAGGCAAATGTTACAGTATTACTGACAACACCAGTAATGCTTGTTTAAGCATTTGCTTCCTAAACAATAAAAAGTAGCATTAAAAACAAAAGAAATATCAAACAGGCCTCTCTGCCTTTTCTTTCTCCTTTGATTAGTTTTCTTCAGCTGCTTCTCTTTTAATTAAAAGCTCATCTGCACTAGCTGTTTTGAAGCTTGATATTGCCCTCAGTGGTACTTCCTTCTAGAAGCCTTTGCTCCTCAAGTTTTGGGTTTTTTTCTCTTGATATAAAGGAGATTTTTATTATTGTTTACCTTGCAATTTCACCTGCAGCTCTCGGCAACTTCACAATGAACAAGCAAACCACAAGAAAGTTTCTGTTGTGACAAGTGTATAATTTATCCTACAGCAAGGCAGAAGTGGTACATTATTTGGCAGAGGGTATTGGGTTGGTTTGTTCACATTTCCTTTTTTCCTTTGGGCGGTGGTGGGGGAGGCTTTTTTTAAACTTAGCTCACAGGTGAAATGAGACTAACAGATCTGAAGTCTCGTGGCCAAACAGTTGATGTGACTTCAGAAAGTCTGGAGAGAGACCTCAGATGCCCAGAGTCTTTGTCTCCTGTTCTAATCCCAGAGATTTCTTTTCAGATGAAATATTTGTCTGATTTCTCATATCCCTCACAACTTCTTTCTATTTTCCACTTGCTTGCATTCCTTCCAGAAATAAAGACTTCTCATTGAAGCAGTCTTCCTTCTTCCATATTTTGATAACTGAAGAAGTGTTTTCTATATTCAAGTGAAATTGTTATCTGTAATCAGTCCCGCAGGTGCCATCCTTTGCACTCCCACAGGACCAACACCAAATACTATTCAACAGAATCTTCTTGCAGCTCCTTCCTATGGTTCTCTCTCCCTTGCTTACAGTCCTTAATGGCAGTTAAATCAAGGGAAGTTGAAACTTTTACTCAGATTTAACACAGAGAAGCCAGAGACTATATCTTCCCATTTCTCTCATGTTCTGGTGACTCTACTTGAGGAAGCCATGTACCATTAAGTACACTGGTGTAAATATGAGTAGTAGCTCAACTGACCACAGTGAAGATACAGTGATATAAAATTATAGTGAAGCAAGAGACTGATCTGTGTCTTGTCCTTTGTTAGATTCGATCATGCTTCTATTCCTCATCAATTCTGTCAGTATTTTGTCTTCAAACTCTTTATAGATTTTATGCAACCAGGAATCTTGTGAGAGAAGCAATGTAAGACTGATAAAATCAGTGGAGTTGTCCAAAGATAAGTGACAGCAGAATTTTGACCATTATTTGAAATGACAGAAGATAGATTTAGTCCTCACAAACTAGCTGTAGTGGTTAAACCTCAGACTGTCAACACTCCTCAAATAAATTATGACTACTTTTTCCCTTGTGAGTTTTTAAATTCTATAATCAAGAAAAAGCAGTGGCAGCCAAGCATCCATTGGTAGCAACTGAGTACCTGCGTATTTAGACCTTTGGGAATAATTAGAGTAAAATGGAACTGTAAACATCAAGAGAGGGGAGATACACACAGTTCTAGTTGGAAATGCTAAGAAAAAAAATTTGCTTGTTCCTGTGAAATAGTTTTTTAATGCCCTGAAGACTTAATAACCACAGCGCCCATTTGAAGTGCCTGAAATACAAAAGAAACAAAAGCTTACATTTTAAAGCAAAAAGAAAATAAGGGTAGGGTAACATCTATAATCACAGAATGGTTAAGGTTGGAAGGGACCTCAAGAGATCATCTAGTCCATCCCCTCTGCTCCAGCAGGGACACCTAGAGCATGTGGCACAGGGCAGCATCCAGATGGGTTTGGAAGATCTCCAGAGAAGGAGACTCCACAACCTCTCTGGGCAGCCTGTTCCAGGGCTCTGTCACCCTCACAGGAAAGAAGTTCTTCCTCATATGGAGGTGGAACTTCCTATGTTTCAACTTACACCCGTTACCCCTCGTCCTGTCACTGGCCACCACGGAGAAGAGCCTGGCCCCATCCTCCCTATAATCACCCCTCAGGTACTTGAACATGTTCATCAAATCTCCTCTCAGCCTTCTTTTCTCCAGACTAAACAGGCCTAGCTCATTTAATCACATACTCACATACGATAGATGCTCCAGTCCCTTAATCATCCTGTGGCTCTCCACTGGACCCTCTCTAGAAGCTCCACATCCCTCTTGTACTGGGGAGCCCAGAACTGCACCCAATACTCCAGGTGTGGCCTCACCAGAGCTGAGTAGAGGGGCAGGATCACCTCCCTCGCCCTGATGGCAACGCTTCTCCTGATGCAGGCCAGGATCCCATTGGCCTTCTTGGCCACGAGGGCACATTGCTGCCTCATGGTTAACCTGTTGTCAACCAGGATTCCCAAATCCCTCTCTGCAGAGCTGCTTTCCAGCAGGTCAACCCCTAATCTGTACTGGTGGCATCATCAGGATGCATGGAGTCTCAAGGCTAAAAGGGTGCATTACAAGTAACAACCCTTCTCAGTGGGTTGCATCCCTGCTCCCAGCCCCCTCTCCAGCTCACCCCATGCAGGGCTCCTAGAGGGAGGCGCTGTGAGCAAGTCTGGGCTGGGAGCTTTTTTAATGCTTTTTATATTTTGGGAGGAATGAAAGTGAGGGCTTTTTTTCTTCTCTAGCTGACATGGGGATGTTTGAGTGAAAGTTTTTGAAATACAGTATTTAAAAAGACAGGACAAAGAAAGTAGCAAGCAATTCAGATCCTCTGATTTATGTTGTCCTTTCACATGAAAAGCATCTTGGTTTCATTTCTCTGCTAATGGAAAAGTAATTATAGCACTAATGCAAACAGTATTCGGTGCAGCAATGGGTGCTCAAACTGACCGAATAGACCTTTCTAGCAACTAGACCAGGCTAGAAAGGTCTGGTTGCCATGTATCTGTCAGAATGCATTGCAAAACCCTGCTGGGCCTGGTCTGTTATTTGACCCAGTATTAGTATTTGGAGACTCCAAGAGGCTATTCTGTTTTTTATAAAGTGACATCTCTTCCCCTCCAAAAATGTGGCTGATATGATATTTGGGATGAAATACTGACAAACCAGAAAGCATGGCAAAATAACTCTATGGTGAAGGCTAGGAATTTAATAATAATAATATGTCTTACCAGCTTATACACCCTATAGATAGACACGGCTCAGCTTCTGACTGGCAATGTTTGCAGACATTGCTCAACAGTTATCAGTAGTTCCTTCTTCAAAAAGGAAGCTTGGATTCTTATTTAGCAATAATGAATGCAGAAATTTTGGAAATGAGGAGAAATGAGGGGGCAATTGCTTCATGAATAGAAGCCTATTTATTTCAGACCATTTAATTCATTGAGATCCTTCTGAATTGTAGTCCTGCCATCTAAAATTTTTGCAACCCCTCTCAGCTTAGCCTTATGTGAAAATATAGCAGTCATCCTCTCTAGTTTATCATCCAAGCCAGTACTCAGTAGTACCAGACCCAAGACTGAACCCTGCGGAGCCCCACTCAATATGTGCAATCAAGCTGCCAGTGAACCATTGATTGCTGTTCTTTAAGGAAGATTTTTCTCCGGCTCTGTGCCCTGGCTTTCAGCAGTTTCCTCTAGATGAAGTTTCACTAGCCTGCTTAGGAGTGTGCTATGGGAGACTGTGCAAAAAGACATACTAAAGTCAAGATATATCACATCTCCTGTTTCCGCTTTAACCACAAAGCCACTTATATTGTTACAGAAGGAAATGACTGATTTGACATGATCTGCTCTTGACAAAACCATGTTGGCAGTTACCACCTTGTTAGATTTTTGATACTTTCTCAGAGCGTGTACATTAGCAAAATGCAGATGGTGCAATTTGGCTGTATTTCAGTGGTAGTGAATCAAAGGAGGCCTTCCAGGTTTCTGCTTTCCCTGATTTATTTTCTCCATTAATATCATCACTCAAAAGTGCCCTTTGCTGCATCCCTCTGCTTTGACACAGGCCAGATGATACAGTGGTGTGACTGTAGCATGACTCCCAGCTCCTCTTAGCCTACTCTGCTTATGCAGGCAGTTATCTTGGCAGGTAGATGCAGCATGGAGGCAATTCGTCATGTTGCTGCTTCAGAAAAACTATAGCCACGCTCTGATCTTCTGTGACATTAATGGTTTCAGTGACAACTCTATTTCTCTTCATGCAGGTTGAGATTGAGCTGTCTATGCAAACTCTTTTCTGATGGCTTATGGATACAGATGAGAATGAAGAGGAAGGATGGGGTAATAATAAAATATTTAGGCACATGAGTGTGAGAACAAAACACGTGGGTAATTTTGTGCATCATTAACAGAGATACCACAAATGCCTACTGAGATCACATAAGTATATAAAACAGGCCAGGTCTGTATGAAATGCAGAAGTGCAGAGACTGCACACAGCCATAACTCACTCATACACCTCACACTCATTTCTTGCCTATTTAAAATGACTTAGTCCCAAATGCCTACCCTTTATCCTTCCACAGAGAAATGTCTCCATGTGAACCATTTGTGTTCGTGCATTCTCATTGTAGTGGCAAACAAACCAAAGTCCGTCTGGAGAGGTTTGATTTGCCCTGTTCATTAAATAGAGTTCCAATCCTGACAGAGTAAATGCCAACATGTCAACCGTTTTATAGCTGATTACACTTATGCTGCAACTAGTCAGCTACCGAAAGGCCACAAGCACAACTCGCAGGGCTGCGCGCTTTTCAGGCATGACTGGGGTCTCCTTCCAGCTGAGTACAGCATCAGAGCCACTCTGGGGCTCAGCATAACAGCAAGAATCAAACAGTGTTGCCTCCTCCCTGCTGTCATCCCTCTTCCTGAAACTTATGCTTGAAAGAGGTCATTTAAATGTGATCCTACTCCCTTAAATGAACGTTCTGTTTCTTTTTGTTTCCATACTACAGTGCTTTCAATTTCCTCCCATCATTAAGCCATTTGAGTGAAATACTGAACTGATTAATGTGGCATTTTCCACTAAACTGTTTCAGGAAATGCTGTACCTTACCAGTGGGATGCTTTTGAATAATGTAATCTCCTTAGTATAATTAAAACTAAGTTCTGAAGTTAGTACCTTTTTTCCCTGGAGGCACTCATCAAAATGTCAAGTGTTCCTTCTAGTGGAACTGCAATCCCATAGTACAAACAAATATATTTATCCATTGTTCCTTGCAAGCAGGAGACCTTTGCTTCTCTTCTTTGTCACTTCATTTTTAACATGAGTAAATAGTGCATGAAATAATAAACAGGCTCTATGAGCAGAATGACAAGAGTATTTTAAAAAAGCTTGAAAAAATGAAGTGTCATAGGTAAGAAGTCCTTCATTTGCTTTACTAATGATTCCTTTCACGTGTGACTCTCAAAACAAAGTTTAAATGCATATTTACAAATGGAACACACAATATGGAACAAAACATTTACTTCCCCTACACTTCTCAGGGAATATTTTTTGCCTTGGAGAAAAACAGGGTTAGGGTGCCACCACCTGGAGAGCTGGAGCAATATTGTTTGCAGATTTTAGTTCTTTGATAGTAGTTAGGACTCTTCAAATCTAAAGCTGAGTCACCTAAAAGGGAGTTGTCACTGTGAGAAAGAGTGGAAATCTGTCTGAGGAGGATGGTGCTGGCCTCTTTTCACTGGTGGCCACTGATAGGACTAGAGGAAATGGCCGGAAACTGAAGCACCAAAAGTTCCACAGGAACTTAAGAAAAATTTTTTAACAGTGAGGGTGACAGAGCACTGGAACAGGCTGCCCAGAGAGGTTGTGGAGTCTCCTTCTCTGGAGATCTTCAAAACCCACTTGGATGCAGTCCTGTGCCACGTGCTCTAGGTGACCCTGCGTGTGCAGGGGGGTTGGACTAGATGACCTCTAGAGGTCCCTTCCAACCTTAAGCATTCTATGATTCTATGATTCTATGTTTAAATTCTCCCCGAGGAACTCCACGGTTAGGGCCATACATTTGAAAAACTGATCACATGTAGTGTTACACTCACCCCCCAGAATGCTGACTGTATTTGTGCTTCAGCAGGTCAGTGCATTAACCAGGCCAAGAGCTTGCTTTCCTCTCACACGTCACATACTGAGTTGATCTGAAAGTAAGGACTGGCTTGCTGCTCTCATCCAGGGTTCAGAACCACATGATTATAATAACCGTCTCTTAAAGCAGAAAGTATCAGGTACAAAAGAGGCTGCACAACCACATTATGCAGTCTATGGATACAGATATTATGGAACCTATTTGTGATTAGTCTTTGCCCCAATCCAGTGTCGGGGGAGGTTTCAATACGATCCCAAGAGCGAGATTAAGACACAAATGAGGTCAAATGCCATACAACCTTGCAAGCTTTATTCTCATAAGTGCAATAGGACAGAGAGAAGAAGGAGAGAAAAAAGAAAGAAAAGCAAGCAATCAGGAGAGATGCAGCAAGATTATAGTTACCACCACCACCAGTCCAGCTAAGTGCCGTTGGCTTCACTTTGGTGCAGGTACAGGCGCCTCGGTGCCTTGACGCAGGTGATGTTCCACGAAAGAAGCCGCACACCTGGGGGGGAAATACATGCTCCTTTTATGTCCCCATTCTTGAAGAGACCGCCCCTTTCTGTGTGTTCTGGTGCTCCTCTTCACCCAACTCGAGTGCAAGCGCTGCTCCGTAGACACTGCTGAGCATTGTTTGGGTCTCATGCTGATGGAGATAAAACACCTGGAGCCGATACCACAGTCCTCCCAGAAGCAGGATGCCAAGGCCAAGGAGTTGTAAATTGTATGGAGATATCCCAGTCCTCCCGAAGACAGGATGTCAAGGCGTAAATTCTATAGAGATTAGACACCTCGAGCTGATAGATGGGATGCTTAGGTCAAGAAGTCCTAAATGGTATGGCAACAATGTCGAGACCAACACAATCCAAAACAGTCTCTTACAGTCTTTGTACTTTTTTAATTTGTGTTTTCTAATTTAAATTATAATCCAGCTAGGATTTAAGGTACAGGTTTAGGAAACTGAATAAATTCCATTCAAAACCACATTGCATGTGTAGGATTGGCTTCTATCCAGCATTTCTTATTAAAATGGGATGTGGCATATTCTGTACACTGTTAAGTAAAGATAAAGATAGTATAGTTAAATATGTCTTGTTAATTAGCTTTTTCCTCCTAAAATGTCATAAGTCACTGAAATTATTATAGAAAAGTGTATGCTTGTGCAATAAATGCACAAAATCAAAGCTTAATATTATCTTATCTCACTTTGCCCATTTGGAAAGTAGGCATCTAGTCTGAGCTAGTCATGTAATGCCCCACCATAATCAGTGGGGACAGGGAGATAGTTCTGTGGTCCTTCAATTGTGCAAATTACCTAAAAAGAGCACCACAACCCACTTTTTCGATCTTTCTTTCCCCATTAACTTCAAGGACACTAGCTCAAGCTACATACCTCAACTTCTAGATGGCCAAATGTAGGAGAGCTGTACCTCAACCTGTTACTAACATTTTAAGAGGACACAGACAAGCAATTTCTATTAATCAGATATTACTTTCACTAGGTTTAACAGCAACTAAATGAATGAGTGACATAAGGTATCTGTTTTGAGGAAAATAGTTCTTCTCCTAACAAATCCTTAAGCTTTTTTATCTTTATGCCCAAATAGTGCCATTAAGATATGCATGTATTAGCCACAACTATTCTGTATTTCCTATAAGTTATCCTCCTGTTTACCACTTTATTTAAACATTCCTATGTTATAAGATCATCAGATATTGGGAAAACGAATGTCTGGCAACACCGATTAGCTTAAATCATAACATGACTTCATTAGTGTCTTATAAGGACACGATGTTTAAACAGCCTTATTTCCTAGTTTACAAACATTTCAAATCTAGCACATCAATGCCATGCAAGGTTAATTTCTTTTACTAATCCACTAATGGAAACCTACGTCCTTTTGTATATGATAGAAAACCACCATAAACCTATTTATTTCACTCATTTATTGGACCATTATCCCAAGTGCCCAGAGTCTTCAGTCTGCTAACAAAAATTTGAAGCAGGTCTCCCTAAACCCTAACTGGTCTCAGTTTGTGCATGTCTCTTAGGTATTAAGGCTAAAGGCCATAATATTGAACAGTTGCATAGGCGCAGGAAGACAGACAACAGTGCAACCACCAAGTAGCCCCAAGGCTGTCTTTGGGAGATTGCACCACCAACATGCACAAGGTTTCTGTTTTCTGGGAAACCCAAAAATATCAAGGGTCAGCTCAGGGTTTGCTTTTTCCTTCCCTTTCTCTATTATAAAAAAATAGTTTTAAATTGTTTTGATTGTTTAGATAATTTGGAAGGTGTCAGTCACCACAACTCTTTCTTGGACTCTACCCACCACAGCGTTTAAGTGCCTGTAGATAGAAAATTTTAAGGAGTGAGCTGTGTGGTTACGTCTGAATTCAGCAGCACCAGGAAGCATTCCCAAATGTGGAATTCAGTCATCTGCAATGACAAACTGTCAGAAGAGCCTCTGGCGTGCTTTTGGCCTGGAGCGCATCCTCGCAGAGCCCTCTTGGCACGGCCGGCAGTGGGGCAGCCAGGCTCCCTGCTGCAGCGTCTCCCTGCCCCTCACATGCGAGAGGCGCCGAGGTGGCATGGCGCTGTTGTCACCCTCATGGGCCAGCCCTGGCCAGTGCATGGGGTGTCATGGACTAGTACATTCCCCTGGCCGCCAGCCAAGCCAGCCCATCACCCCTACACAAAATCACCATTAGCACAAAATCTGCAGCAGCCACCCAAGAACGGTAAAAGCAGTGCAGGGAAACAGAGCAAGTTCAGAAAAAGAGGTTCTTGATAAAAAATCTGATCTTTCCCCATTTTTATCAGTTGAGGGATTTAATCATTTGGGGAAATGTGATAGCATCTTCTTTAGCTATAAAATGAAGAATAAGGTATGACATGCTTACACACCTCATGTGGCGAGCTGAGATGATTAAACAGTGGATATTTATAAAGGTATGGCACGGAAATGAAAAATCTGAGTTGCTGGTATAAAACTAGTTATAAGTTGGAAAATTTTTTATCTTTCAGCAGTTTGGCGAAAGCTGTTGGGAACACTAATCTATACTAGGAAGCTTGAAAATTCCCTGTTCTCCCCTTAATATAAAATCAGTCTTAAGTTTAGAGAAGCCTAAAATAATGATGTCACTGTCAGTCCTGATTCATAATGATATTGCTGAATGTAGTGATTTAAATGGGTTGGAAAATAGCCATTTGCTGTATGTAGGAATGGAAAATGTTATTCACCAGGAATAGTTACACCACTTTCTCCATTAGAGAAAAAAAAAAACTGCTTAAATGCTCATTAAAAATCTTGTAATATACATTTGCCATGCTAATATGAATGAATCTGTGGCTCTGATGGAGTTCGTAAGAGTTAAGGCCTTTTTTCTTACAGGGACTGTAGGCAACCTATTAGACGTCTCAGTAGGTCACAAGTACAGGCTCAGAGCATGTGAAAAAAATGTTTAAATTACAAAACACAATATCAAAAGATCTAGACAGATGAAAAGCTTGCCAAAATAAACTAATAATAACTTAATTGAATGGGCAATGTATAAATTACTCTTGGATGCTCTTGCAGCTGTTGTTAATATAGGTTTATAATCTCTTAAATTATAATATAGAAGAAGATACAGTATATAAATAAAATGAGTTACAAGGTGAAAATATGGTTTTGAAGGTTAAAAATATTGCTGGAGGCACTATGGCCAATCTATGTATTTTTTGTGTTGTAATCAACAAGTATGATATAATAAGGTTATTCAGAAAGAATTTAAAGAAAGAGCTAGTCTTGACCTTTCTCTTTTGAGGGAATAAAAAGTATTATGAATATTTTTATTAGAAGTATTGGAAATATATTTCCTTGGGAATCAGATGTATGCCTATTCAGCATTATGCAAAATTAATTTTTCACCTTTAAATAATGTTGCTCAGCTTTCACCTTTTTTTTTTTTAAGGGTATTATTCATTTCTAAACTTTCAATCTCCTGTGGCTAATTAGTGACCAAATTGCATAGCCTCTGGAATGAGCAGTGCAGGGGGAACCCCGCAGGGACAGCCACACTCCTACAGATAAGAAAAGCAGAAGATCATGACTGACATAATCCCACCTATATCAAGCCAGGGATCTGGATTCTCACAAAATCTGCACTGGCCAGCTAGAGAACCACTTTTTATAGACGTTTCTTCATCACTTTGGCACTCAACAGCTGATGTATGGTTTGGAGGATGAGTATTTATATCTCTTCCAGTTTTGAAGCTGCTCCGATGCAGCAATGCATGTTCCCATCTAAGGAAATATGTTTTAGCTATCATATTTGCTTCAGTAGAGGCCTATGTTAAACTAGGGGCTTTTGAGCTGGCTGGAGGGAAGCAGAAACTTTCCCTCAAGAAGGTCACACAGAAAATATGAAAAAACATTATTTCTTTCCAACATTTTTTCTTTTACTTTTTCTTTGTTTCCTCTCTAAACTGCTTGAAGCAACACCTCCCACGTTGTATACTCTTCCCCGAAACAGCCTGCTTCACTCAGAGCTCAGTACACGTACAAGGGGTTCAAAACCTTCCTGATGAGGACGCGGGCCTGCACACGTGGCTCAGTTGCTCTCACTGTTGCGGCACCAGTGCCCGCTCGGCTCCCTGCTCTCCTCATGCTCCCCTGCCCGGCCTCAGGTGGACGAGTCGGCCTGTGTTCAACCATTGCTCAAGGTCCTCCAACACGCAGCGGCCCTGGTCATGGCACAGGCTGTGCCACTGAGCCCAGGGGGCTCTGGCACTGAGGGTGGCACAGGCCGCCTGCATCTGTTTGCTCAAGTCAGCAGCCATCTGCCCTTGGTTATACCCCAGTCTCCCTTATCCCTCCCCGGCTCCCGGACCTGCAGTGATCCCATGAGATGAGCTTCTGCTCGAGGCTGGTGGCACAGCTTTGGTTCCTCCCAGGAAAAAATTTCTGAAGGCCTTGTGAAGTCCCATATAGCATCAGTCAGACACTCTGGTGATGGACACCATGAAAAGCAATCCTAAAATTAGCATTGAATTTCAGCCATTATTTTTTAGACATAGTCTTTTGGAAACACAAAAATAAAATTCTTCACTAATATAAACATCTGCCGCCTGCAGATGTGCTGGTTTATTATAGTACTGCTTATGAGTGTTTAGAATATTGACATTTTAAAATATTATTCAATTTATTTTAGAAAAGATAAAACAATTTGAGAAATGAATCTCTGCAAATGAAATTAATTTTGTATACATGTATTCACATAAAAAACATCTTTGCTATTAATGAAATTAGATTAATAAGGACATTCACAATTAGGTCATATATCAAGAAAAG
>NW_010588834.1:396250-406769 GCF_000705375.1 Tinamus guttatus | reverse complement strand
GAGTGAGCGGGCGGGCGAGGGGACTCCGCGGCGCTGCGCGGTGCGGTGCGGAGCGGCGTGGAGCGGGCTGGCGGCTGTGGGCGCAGCGCGGCCTTTCTCAGGTGCGCTAGGATTTAGCAGTCAACGGCAGTGCTCAGCCCGGATAAGTTTGTATTTATTTATTCTTTTTAATTTATTTTAATTTAATTTTACGGGAAGGTGACGTCTACCTCATTGTTAGCTTTCTTTCCCCCTCGCACGTATGCGCTCCCGGCACAGCGAGGGGCTGGCGTTTCGTTTGGGCTGCTCTGACCGGAGCTCCGCTGAAAGACGGGATTGCGGTAGCAAAAACAGAGTTTCATGTCCGGTGCCCGCGTGTGAAGAGGAGCTCATCCCTGGCGTGCGCACTGGGACCAGCCCCAGCCCGGAATAGAGCGGCTGATAGGGCTGCAAGTGACCTGGAGATGGCTTAGGTAGACCAAGTTGGTTGGTTTTTAGGCTATTTTGGTAGACTAACTTTAGGTTGATTTTTTTTTCGCCTGTATTGTGAGACGAGGTTCAGGTGGATATAGGCTACCATTGTAAATGCCAAAATGCAATAGTAATGCATTTTTAAAACCTCACCTTATCTTTTGCCCCTTCGGTTGTTTCTTTTGTCTGGGAAGGGTTGTATGCATGGAGCGTGGTGAGTTCCTCTGAAAGGCTTATCTGGGTATTGAATAAATTCAATGATTTTCATTGTTGTACATTTGCTATATTTATATTTTTATATAATTATCAGTTCCTCATAATCTATTATTATGACTATGAGAACGAGGGATTTGTCTCTTTTTTAATGCGTGAATGAAAGCCATTTGCCTGTTGTCTCTTATCCCCTTTCTTTACCATAATCATTGCACTCAGAGAAATGATATTTTGAGTCTGGAAGAAAAATACCCAGCAGTGTTTAAGCATGAATTTATTATTTTTTATATTCATTAGGTATGTGCATTTTAATGAGAGTGTTACTATTCCAGACATACTATACGTGCTTTCCCTTGCCACGGTATTCATAATAAAACCCTTAATTAAAAAAGAAGAAGAAATTTCTCTTGCTAGTAACAACAACAACAACAAAAAATGCTGTTTGAGAGTCTTGTATAAAGTCAAAGGACATCATAGGAAGTTATTTTTGTGTGACATATCTTTATAGTCATGGATAACAACCCTTTAAATTTGTTAAACTCTTCAGTCTGTCTTTGTACATCAGGTAAGAATGGTATCAATGTTTCAAAGTGTCACTTATTCTGAAAGTGGCTTAGAGCAGTGTAAGATTATGCAATGTAATATACTATTGTTCAGGAGAGAGTTTTATTAAATATCTCCTAATAAGAAAAGTGTCGATTATATTAAAACATAAGAAAGAATGTTAAAAGGCTGTTTTATGTATAGATATTTTCATACCTGTGTGCATGTAAGAAACAGAACAGCTTTTATATGCAGGCATAGCATTTTAATGGTTTTAATGCAGTGACTGTCTTTCACATTTCAAATATATGTTTTTAGATGATTGTAGATTTTCTAAAGGTTATTAGCTTCTTAAATATTTCAAAGTATATTTATTTAAATATTTTCTGAATTCTTAGATGACAAATCACTTTCAGCATTTCCATTAACTATTTGCTTCTTTTTATCTTTAATCCTAAAGATATGTGCAAAATGAAGATGAATTTTCTTTTTGCTAGACTTTCATCCTGAAAGAATAAATGTATTTAAAAACATAAGTACGTTTATTTGAATTTCTTTATTGGTTTAATTTGCTGAGTAATTTCTGGATTATAGTTTTAAACATATAGATAAAACTAGTCAAGATTCACTAGTTTGAGGTCAGAACGAAATTACTTTATGCTGAAGAATATCTTTCTACCTCCAGATGCTTTGCTTTTTATAAAAAAGATCTGGTTATCTACTACTCAATTAACGCATCATTTGAATTTTTGAGTACGACCCCATTTTGTAACTGGTTATATGGGAGTGGACTGCTGTCATGCACTATGTTTTTAGTCATATCTAATTGCTGAAGCTAGATTTAACTAGTTTGTTGAGAAGGTATTTTGAAGATGCAAGGAGATATGCAAGTGCAAGTGTCGTCATGTGGTTTTAATGAGACGCTTGTCCTTTTAATGTTTCACATGGCTGCAATTCCATTAAAGTGAGTTATGAAGAGTTCAATCTTAATACTTAGACCACTTGGAACTTCATATGATTAAGAATGCTATCAGAGGCAGCGTACAATGAAGCTGGTTTTTCTGTATTTCCAAGTAAAGAAAAGGAATAGTGTAGGTGAAACCTCCCAGTCAAGAGAAACTCTTGCTGTTGGTGTCAATGCCATGAGCTTGGGAAAACCCACAACCCATGGGCAGAACCAGAAGCAGCAGTCAGAACTTGTTTCCAATCTAATGCTGTGTATGTGCTGCTGCATATTTCCTGTCATTTTGGCAAAAGAGTGCTCTCAGGATCTTTTCACTGACTTGTGATAAAAATAAGTAAATAAATAAAAGCAGTTTGAGAAATTGCAATTATTAATGTCAAAATAACACGTATTTCCCCCCCCCCTTTTTTTTTTCCCCAGGTTTTGGGTTTCTGCTGTGAAGCTTGCAAGAAAGTAATTTTTCACGTTCCATCTGAACTAGAAGCTGGCACATTAGTTGGCAGAGGTGAGAAACGGCAAGATGCTTGTCTTAATACCACATTTTGCCTTTTCTGGAGACAGACACTTCTTTCTCTTTTTCTCTTTTTCTCTTTTTCTTTTTCTCTTTTTCTTTTTCTCTTTTTCTTTTTCTCTTTTTCTTTTTCCCTTTCCTTTCCTTTCCTTTCCTTTCCTTTCCTTTCCTTTCCTTTCCTTTCCTTTCCTTTCCTTTCCTTTCCTTTCCTTTCCTTTCCTTTCCTTTCCTTTCCTTTCCTTTCCTTTCCTTTCCTTTCCTTTCCTTTCCTTTCCTTTCCTTTCCTTTTCTTTTTTTCCTATATGGAATGCATGGATGAGTGGACAGCCAGTTAAACAGCTGGATCAGTCTTTTTATGGAGGATACGCCCTGTACTTGTTACGGATTTGAACACCGTCTTTGTGCGTCCTTTTGATTTTTGCATAAACAACCACCGTCAGCTTCCAGCATGCATTTTAAAGCTAGAATGACAGAGTCCAGGCTAACGTTTTCAAAGTTTGCAGCCTAGCGATTAGTATTCAGATGAGTGGCTTAATATTCAAAAGTGCACTGAGAACCCACAGAGTCCTATGAAGAAGCCAGTAAGTGATTTGGATAATGGAAAAGGAAAAAAAGAAAACAGAAACCACACAACCGAGGCACCCAGAAACTACTGCCATGTGACTGGTGTGACATAGAGATGTGACTTCTCAGCTGTCCTGAGGCGATGAGCTGCTAGGGCGTCCCGCACGTACCACGGTGCAGGGAGTGCTCCGTCTGCTGGGACTCCCTGCCGCCATTTAGGAGAGTTTGCAGGAGACTGAGAGGAATGGGGAGAGACCAGAAAACTTCTCCCTCCCTCTCCATGTCTTTTTTTTTTTTTTTCCCCTCAGACCATCTTTTGAAAGGCAGTTTTTGAAGGTGTGGCACTGGGGCTGCTAGAGGTCTATCCTGCCTGGGACTCAATTTAAGAGCCAAGAGGTGCTTTATACCAGTCCTGGGACAACAGAAGGGACTGTGGAAAATCTGCAGTCCTAATCCAAACTTCTGCAAAAGGAAGGCAGTAGATTTGTTATTAATCACAAGCTCTCAGAAAACCTGCTTTTTAAAAAGTGCTTTATAAAATCCTTTATAGCTTGAATCATGCACTTTAGCCATTTATTGAGAAAGGCTAATATATTTTGCATTGATACAAGGGCCATAGCTTTGTAGTAAAATAAGTAAGTCAGGATTGTCCCAGTTGCTGTAAAGTTTTATATATTTCTGATTTATATAGCATATATGAAAGACTGAAGAAAAAGATGACATAGAGCTATGGTACTGAACGTAATGCTGATTCATATAGCTATCAAAACTAAAAGCTTTATTCTGGTATTTTTAGAAATGCAGTGCTATAATGATGTGCAGCACTTAGAGACACTTTGAAGTGAAGAGGTGATAACTCCTCTACTCAGTACTAAGTTGTCTTTGTAAAAGTTCACAAAGAAGTCACTGCTTCAGTACTCTAAAAAGTATAAAAAGGAGGACTTAAAAAGAGGCAGGAGAAAATATATATTTTTTAATTGTGCCTCCCATCTGATTTTTATACTTTTAAAACACAATTTAAATTTGTTTTGTCAAAAATATCATCAGCATTTATCAAGTGAAATTTTGAATATAGTCAGGTCTTTGGAAGTTTTACCATTGCCTCTTGTGGTACCCATCCAATATCATATCATTGAAGAATTATTGAAGCATGCTAGTACGTAACAACTTTTTTTTTGATAAAAAATGATATTTGATTTTGTAATACATTAAGGAAAAAAATATATCAGATTTTGAGAACATACTGTGACACCTCTATGTCTTTTGCAAGGATTCTTTATTCAGAGTTTATGTCTCTGACCTTTGTCTTTTTTAGGGTGGCTAATTATTTGGCTTAGAACTGCAGCCCTTTTCCACTTCATCATTGCCTTGATTTTGCCTTTTCTCTGGTCGTAATGCAGAATCTCTCACTGATCTGAATAAAGTGCATAGAGTAAAGTGCATTGATGTTTATTTTAGCCACAAATGATAGGAATCACAGTAAAAACACTTGAGAAGCATGCTGAGTTAGCCTGCATGTCTTGTCAACTGCATGGGATTTTATTGTGTACGTATTAAAATTTTATCAGTCATTTGTTCCAGAGTTGGTCTATATTTCTCCCATCAGTCTGCCTTATAAATTAAAGGTCTTTGTCATCCCAGGACTTCTAAATTACATCAGATCAGTCAGTGCTTTCCTCCTGAGGGCAAAACTTCCAAGAAGTAATCTCTGCATGGGAATTTACATTAATTAATCATCCTCACTGGTTTTGTGGGCCATGGAGACACGTTAAATGTAATATCTCCTGATCCTATAATGCATATGTCTGTGATTTTTTTTCTCTCTTTTTGTTTTAACATTTAAACACATTTTTTCATGACTAATGCTTCGAGAATATCTCCAGGGAAATAGTGTCATTTTCAAAACTGCATGTAAGAGCTGTATTCTTTGAGAAACAGTCTTTATGTACACAACAGTGGAAATGAATGCAATTTTGGTCAAATCTGGGAGCATAAATAAGTTCTAGAATCTACATTTGTGATATATATAAGATGATCAAATTCTTAAAGACTCTGTGTTGGTAAACACCAGTTTACGTTTTAATTAGGGAAATGATTTTCAATTTCTGAGGGTGCTTTCTTAGATTTTTCATCATTTTAATTATTATCTGAATATTTTTCCTACAGTTAATTTGAAAGAATGCCTTCAGTCTGCAGAATCGATCAGTTCCAGTGATCCAGTCTTCAAAATTCTGGAAGATGGCTCTGTGTATACAACATCTACTGTTTCTTTGTCTTCTGAAAAAAAGACTTTTACCATATTACTTGAGGACATTCAAGAACACATAGAAAAGAAAATACATGTTAACTTGGTAGCAGATAAAGAAAAGGTAAGCTTCTAATTTCAAGATACCTTATATATTTGGATACTGACTTACAGAGTATAGTTCATGTTGGAGAGCTCGCTTCAAAGAATTGGGCACAGCATGCTGTTGTAGAATGTACTTTTATTCAGTGATGCTTGATTACTGTGTGGGTTAAGTCATTAGACTTCCTTCTGAAACAGAAGATGCTAGCGAGAAGTTAACCAGGAATGTCAATAATCTTAAAAAAATGTTTGATGTGTGAGGACAGATTTTATTGGCAGTGTTACAGTGAATGAAAAAACTTTCAAAGATCCTGTGATAGATGTAATCAGAAATGAGGATCATGAAAAATTAGCAGTCAGTGGGAAAACTGGAAATGGAAAAAGAAGATGGAAAGAAGTGGAGTATTAATTAAGCAAGAATGTACACAGCTAAGAATGTATAGATTGATTTGTATTTTTTTTTTTTGTATTCTATATCCAGACACAGAAGACAAGGCATACTAGAGATACAGTTCTCAAGCGAACCAAACGAAGGTGGGGTCCTATTCCATCTGTTATGATAGAGAACTCACTTGGACCTTTTCCGCTACAAATCCAGCAGGTAGGTTTTATATTATTTTTATGGCACAAATTATTTTCCTGTGTGATCTGTGTAATAAAATCTAAGTTGCTGCTTATGGATTCAGACGTATGTTTATCAAGAAAATGAAAGCTCTACATTATCACATTAGCAAAGAACTTTGCAAAAGAAATCGAAGGCAGCTGGAAGAACAGCTTGAATTCTCCACTGATGCCATTCCTCCGTTAATACTTCTGTCTCATTCCATACTCTGCACTACCTCTTGTAATCTTGTAGCAGAAATAACATGTTCATGGTAGTCTGGAAGAACTGGAAATGGGCCAGAGCTGTAAAAAGAGAGAAGTGCTGTCAGAAGAAAGAGTTTTTTGGCCTGCAGTTCAATGAAGGGCATAATTCAAAGGCAACAACAACAACAAGAACAAAACAACCCAAAGTATTGTCTAGAAAAACATTTTGTAGACTGGGGGGCTGGGAGTTACTTCTTACCTACATACCCACATCCTTTCTGGATCTTAATATGTAAATCTGTCATATTACAGCTGAGTATGTTCTATATTATTAGGAAATACATTCTATGAAAGCAAATAAGCAGACGTGAAGGAGAAATGCAAGAATTATAGTTATCATAGATGCACCTAGCCTTCACTAGATTACAGAGTGGCTAGTAGAAGTGCGGAGGCAAGTGTAATAACAGAGTCTGAACAGAGTAATCATTCTACTAATCTTATCTTCTGAACTTCTGACAATCAGTAGATAAGGAAAGTATTTGGGAGTAGGGAAGTTTAGAAAAACATAACTGCTGAAACTGTCTCTTCAGTGCTTCTTATGAGATGGAGGAGACGATCTGAATTGGCAAATCGTTGGACTATGAAACTAGTTTGTTTCATTTATCTTTTCCTTTGTTTTACTTTCCTTCACCAGGTTACAAGCCCTATTCTCAGCCATTTGCATTAATGCATTAAAAAAAAACCCAAAAACTTATAAAAAAGAGATAGAAATTATCAGCCATCTGCACTGAATGTGCCTTGATACATACAGCATTCTGAGAGATAAAATTCCAAAATTAAATATATTTTTTCAATGCACATTCTTATTTCTTTAATTGTTCAGTGACACTAAACATTTCTGAGTTTGAAATGGATTAATTTCCTCTTCTCATGCATGCACATTATGAAGGAAAGCAGTCACAAGTTGAGCTGTTCTTCTCTGTGTAGTTTAAGCTTCTAAAGAGGTAGAAGTAAATCATTTTTTTTTAAATGCTCCTGCTTCTAGTAAGTGTGATCATGAAATGGGGAAGAATATATTAGAATGAGGCTGCTCTTTTTCTTTGGACTTAACAGTTAATTCTTTATAGGTCCAATCAGACACTGCTCAGAACTACACCATTTATTATTCTGCAAGTGGGCCAGGAATTGATCAAGATCCGAAGGGTTTGTTTTACATAGAAAAAGAAACTGGAAATATCTTTGCTACTCGTGCAGTAGACCGTGAACAGTATCCAAGTTTTCAGGTACAGACCTAAACTGCATATATGTAATTACTTATGTCTTTTATCTGTCATGCATATGTTCCCAAGTTGGTTTACAATGGAGATGGGGTGCAGACAAGATCTGGAATCAGGTACTTGTGCTGACTGCCTCGGTGTTTTGGTCTCCGGTGTTTTGGTATTGGAGAGATGAAATGAGTGACATTAAAGGAATACCTAGTCACCTAGTTCTTGAGAGTGATTTTGCTTTTCACTGATTAGATTCTAATTCCAACATAACTGGAATGAAATAATGGATTTGTATCACTGTGGGGAAGAATTTGAAGTGATTCCTAAGTTTTTTTCAGCATAAGGATAAAAAACTGCATAAAACCAAAATAGTGATAAATTCCAGACAGCTGTGATTTCCTTGAGGTTCAATTTCTCAAGCTGCTTGGTTTTAGTCTTTAATAAGGTGAACTGCTCTCTCTAGTGGCTGTGAAGTGTAAGAAAGCAGTGAGTGGGAATAAACTGCTGCTTCTAAATATTTGCTTCTGCATAGTTAGGCAGGTAGTTTGAAGTACTTATTGTTGTGTTTTATTAGGTTTTGTTGTAATGGGAACATAGTCTTTCTGTTGTTTGTGCTTTTGTTTTGTGCTTTTGTTCATGCTTGCATTTAAATGTTGCACAGAAAACCTTTCCTAACGCTCAAGTTACTTCATCTACACTAGATAATATTGTGCTTAAGAGACTTGAAAAAGCTGTTTGAGAGGGTTTTTAGGGAAAATGCAGAGCAGCAGGTAAAGGTTTTGGTTTTGCTGTCACTTCCTCTTCTGTTTGGCCAAAGAACCTGTTTCTATACCAATGTGTCTAGCATGTTGCCCCAGTCAAAAAAAATACTGCCAACTTAAAGTGAAGATAGTGAAACAGTGACTCAAAATCTCAGATTTATTAAACAATAAAGTATAAATGCTTGCAGGACCTTCAAAAGGCTTGAGACAGACATAAGCTAGATAAAATCCTAGCGAGTTCTCCTGAGTGTTTAGAAAGATATGCTCATCTCACTGCATTTCATTTTGTTGATTCCTCCACTGAATTAAAAGTGTAATGGTACTTCAGTATGAAGAGCTACTGAATTTCTGTCTTACAGATCATCTGCTTTGCAAGCACTCCTGATGGATATTCACCAGAGGTACCGCTCGTGCATACAATCAGGATAGAGGATGATAATGATAATGCTCCACACTTTACACAGGATGTTTTTGAGTTTTGTGTCCCTGAAAATTCTAAACCTGGTAAGAAGGGTTTTAAATCAGTGAACATGGAAAGTGTTATTCAGTTCAGTTATATGTGGATATGACTAGATATAATTCCAACATTTAACCATTAACAGCAGGATTTCCAAAGGGTTATTTCTTTTCAACAAAGGGTGAATTTTCAAAGAGCGTGATAAGATTTCTTATTCATTAGAAAAATTCAAAAATTCCAACTCAATATTAGCGAAAAATACTATATAAACAGAAGTTTTCAAAAACTGAGATGCCTCAGCATTCTTAAAATAGTGTAAAACTTAAGAATACTTTTATTTTTTTCATTTTATCCAAAATCCCTTGTTCCCATAAAATATTTTGATGTACGTGAAAGCAGCGGCTAACAGATTCATTTCCTAAGCAACTAAATTGGTATTATTCTAAGGAATAAACCACTTTTGATTAAACTTAAAGTGTGTTCAAACTAGTTAAACAAGGTAGGACGTTTTGCTGGGGTGGAAGAAAAGTAACAGCAACACATAAAAGGCTTCCTTCTGCATAGACCTGTAAGAGGAGATTTGCTAGTTACAGACTTCCTGTGTCCATGTAATAGAGGACAAAATAAGGAATAAGAGAATAAGGAATGGAAAAGCCCTGTTTTATCCTTCTCTCTCATCTCTCAGATTAGCGTATAGTGAAGGAGGCCTAGCTTGTTTTCCAAAAAATCAAGTATCTTAACATTTACCACAGAACAGTCACATTTCGTTCTCTGAGCTGTTAGAACTTTTAATGGGTAAGTTATGGTTTTAGGTGAAATTTTGTTCCAAAACTAATCAGATGAAGTATGGTGCAAGTCCCTGAGAGGTAGAATTGTAATTTGAACCACGTCAGAAATCACTGAACACCCTCTCCCACCTCAGTAGCTCCTTCTCAGCTGTGTTTGGGATTTTCAGAAGTCACTGCCAAAAATACTAACTGAAAACTAACCTCTTAATATTCTTTGATTATTCTTTTTATTCATTTGGCAACTGCAATAATTACAGTTTCGTTTGAAGAAGAGGAAAAAAAATGACAAAAGATTAAAATAGATCATTTTATGTGGTTACTGTATTCTCATACACATTTTTTCCAATGCTGTTTTCCTTTAGGAATAACTAGCAGAAAACCATTTTCATGTATATACTCAAAATACTCAAATAACCAAAAAATGTTTGAATATTTTTGGGTAGTTATTAATTTTACCAGAACTTAAATTCTCTGTATTGTGTTCACAGGTGTAGTAGTTGGACAAATGACTGCAGAGGACAGAGATGAACCTTTTACTCTACATACCACATTGAAATACCGCATTGTGTCACAAACTCCACCGGTTACCCCAGTATTTGGTATACATGGTGACACAGGTGTCATTTCTGTGTTATCACCGCAGCTGGATAGAGAGGTGATTCTTATCTGAAGCACTGAGCTGCTGCTTGCAATTCTTTGCTCTGCTGCTCACAGATAATTCCCTAATGCTGAATTCTTGTCATGGGGAATCACCAGATAAAACATTTTGGCTACTCGTTCCTCTGTAAGGAGCTCCTGAAGCTTTCCAGAGGATCCTGTGTTCGGTCCAGAGGGGCTTCCGTGCAG
>NW_010588834.1:342733-396210 GCF_000705375.1 Tinamus guttatus | reverse complement strand
TGACACCAAACAGCTCTTTCTGTATTCCCCTTTTTGTAAATCCTGTGAGCTATTGTTACTTCCTTATGCACATTGAGTATCCCTGCTTCTTTTTAGGGAAGGTGAACCAACCTTTCTTGAAGTGATCAGTCATACTCTATTCAGCAAAAGTATCTCTAATATGAAAGACCTAAAAAGTAATGTAATCTAAACCATAGACAGTTTATCAAATAGTTTTCAAGTGTGGTAGGTACAAAGCAGAGTTGCTATAAGATTTATTTATTTTTTTTTGGCGGGGGGGGGGCGGATATTATCACTTGCAAAATTATTTAAACTAGAAAAAAAAGCAGACATAAATAACAAAAAATATTCTTGGGTATACAACAGTTGTTCTAGAAATGAAACACTGCTATATGCGCACCTCTTTCTAGGTTAGAAGTAACTGTGTTCTGGACTACTTATTTTGCTTTGTGTCTGGAAATCCATAATGGATGTGTGTCCCAAAACTGTGCACTTGCAGGTGCGCAGTGACTGAGTTTGACCATGGCTACTGTAGAAACAATCACAGCAACCGCCCAGGAAAGAAAAGCTTGAAAAACAAGTCTGCTACCTATCCTTTAAAGATACAGGTCTGAAGTAGAACAGGAGAATTGTGTCCTCCACCCACGTAACCTAATCTTAGTTCCAGAGACTGAGAGCTAGAATCACTGTTGTAATTCATAAACTCCCCCTTTTCGTGTCCCTTCCCTCCTTCCTCCATTCAGTTGCTCAGGTATTACTAAGGCTAAATAAGGTATTGTGCTGCCATGACTCAAGTTACAGATTTAAGTGTGCTCTTTATCAGTGATCCTATTTGAACTGATAAGAGCACTGGCTTTTTCTGCTCAGACCATGCCAAATGGCAGGCCTAGCCTTGTCACATGTAGCCCAAACAAAACTCCCAAACAGGAGTACTTCTGGTTTTCCTCACTGAAATAAAAGACAGAAGAAAAAGAAGCTAAAAAGAAGCCCAAAGAACTGAGGCATCGTACCAGTTGAAAACATAAAGAGTAGTTTCCCACTGCAAATAACTCTGGAAGGAGGTGGATAGCAGATGTAGTTGTGCCATTATGTCCTCCTAGATGTAAAATGTTGGAAAACTAAGGTTTCTGTGGATACTGTGAAAAACTTTATTTGATATAGAACGTGGTTCATGTATCACTAATAGATTCTAAACTTAACACTGCTTAGCCACTGAAAATATTTTACTTTCGTTTTGGACCTCTAAGCAGAAAAGCCTCCAAATTGTCTTGCTTTTGAAGGGAATAATGCTGAGGTTAAAACAGATTTGTGGCATAGGAGTAAAGCTCTGGTGTATGACTATGTGATTAAAAAAACCTAAGAGGTCAAATTTTTGTTTTTTTTTTATTCCTTTTTAGCTGGTATCCAAATATACATTATTAATTGAAGTAAGAGATATGGCAGGTCAGCCTTTTGGTTTGTGTACCACGGGAACAGCTGTTATTAAAATTGAAGATACAAATGACAATGCACCATCTTTTAAGCACATGCAAGTAAGTCTTCATAAACTAAGTGTGTGTAAAAAGGTAAAGAAATTATAGATTTTGATCCCCTTTCTCATCTCCCAACAGCAGTCATTTGGGTATGAAGCCTAATGTCTTGGCATACTATTCTATTGTCAAAATAACTTCTCTTATAAGGGTTTGAGATTGCCATATTGTTTGACAGGCACATTTGGTGTGTATTAGGCATTTTCAGTCATTTACCTTAAGACTACTGAGTGAAAACTAATGTGATTCAGTCATGGTTCCTGCTCCAGTGCAGCAATCTGATAATGTAACCATATTTAGATAGGCCAAGATTTAATACTAAACATGTCCACAGCCTCACTGACCCTTATCAGCTTTTGGCTACTTCTATGACATTATGACACATATGAAAATAAGTTGGTGTCAATGAAGGAGATGCACCAATATTTTGCAACAGTTTTTTTTTTTGCTATTCCAACTCATTTCTCTCCATACAGAAATACTATTTGAACAATTTCTTGTTCAACCATAGCTATAACCCAGCTTTAAATCCTGTTTATTTTATCCTTCTGAATTACTTCCCTTTCTTCCTTCACATTTTAACTTAAAAATTGTGACTGCCATTTTTCAGAAGTTTATACCAGGGACAAAATTTGACCTTTAATTATTAGGTTAACTTCTCTTCAGTTAGTGGCAGTTTTAGGACAGAGACTATGCTTCAGTAAACATAGGTATAAAAATGAAATATGATGAAAGACTTTGTAATACAAAGCTGAACAAAAGGAGATAATTTTCCATTATGTATATTATCTTCTTTTTTTTTTTTCTCACTACTGCATAATATCATCAATAATGGTACCTTGGAATTACTCCTATTTATGCTTTCTGAACTTCCACAAACACAGTTCTTTAAAAAACACATAAATGAAAAAAAAAAAAAAAACCCTTTAATTCCCTGCCATCCAAGTAGAGAGATATTTCACCCTTCTAGACTTTTCTTATCCTTCTGTGGGTTCCTTACATATATGCGTGTATATATGTATACACACTCACACACACACATATATATACATTTACTTCGTTTACCCCATAACCTTTCCTTGTTCTCAACTTGATCATGTTGTATAAATATCAGCATCTATAGCTGATGTAGCTCAGGGGGATATTGCTCCTTTCTGGGAAGGAGAATTCCAGACTTAATTATGTCGTTGAGACTTTTAGAGATTTCAACTGTGCTTACAGGTAAGACTTACCATAGCAGATAGTAGAAAAGTGTGGACAATACACTAATGCATTAAAACAAAATGGATCGTTACACCAGGTTGCTAAATTGGGTTTAAGAAGTCAGGGGAAGGAATACTCATTTAAATACAGTATTCTTTCACTCCTGCATTGTGCAATTGTGGAATGGTATTCTCTGACTTAAATCAATATTTTCATATTTTAAGTATGAAGCACGGGTGGAAGAAAACAGAGTGAATGTAGAAATACTGAGAATTGCTGTTCTCGATCTTGATGAACCTGGTTCACCTGGCTCAGGAGCTGTTTTTGAAATTACTAGAGGAAATGATGATCGCTCCTTTGAAATTACAACGGACCGAAACACGAATGAAGGGATTCTGTGCGTTGTCAAGGTAAGTTACAAAGAGAATGCTGGAGAAAAATCTGTGTGTCTTGGGGTGTTGTTTTTAAAGCCATTAACATAAATCTCATTTTTATTCAATGAATATCTCCAGCTATCAGGTAAATTATGTTTTCTTACTAAACTCAACTGTATTCTGAAACAGCTTGCAAAGTGTACTGCAAATTAGGCCTCTTCATTATATGTAATTTGAACAAAAGTTTAATAATTCATCTTTCAGACTACTACTAGTTTTTGTGTATGCAGCATTCAAAGAATGCTTTATTTTATCATGCCAGCAAAACATGGCATTTTAGGCTGGTTCCACAGTTTGAGTTGTTTAGCTCTAGGGAAGTAACTGGGGATTGTTCCATGTCTATGCTTTTCATAGAAATGAGAGGCCAGAGAAGGATTGATGGGCACCTTCTCCGGTCTTATTCATTTTGTGAGCTATCACACTTAACAACTTGTACTTTGGCATGTTCCTTAGGCCCTGATTATCATTCTCATTGTCTGTTAAAACTGTGCAATAAGAGGTGTGTTCTAAGGAACAAAGTATTTTAATATTAAAATTTGAAGATGTAACAACAATCTTCAATCAGGTGAACTGGCAGAGAGATGCCAGTTAAGTTTGGATTTTATTTAATGTTTTGTTGCCAGTAATCATTTAAATAAAGCTTTTCTAAAGCTATGTGCAGAGTGTACTAACCTGCTTCTTGCGGAGTATAACACTCTAGCATACTGATGTGTTTAGGATATAAATAGCTCTATTAATGACATACTATATCTTTGGAGAAGGTGTCTTAAGACTGCTTTTGTAGAGGCTGTTGATCAGCCCCATAAGTTCAGATACATTTGCAATCATGTAGAGTCATGATAGAAGATAATAAGGGGTGTGACTGACTAGTTCTAGAAAGGAGATATTATTAAACTAAAATAGTGATCAGCTAGATATGGGAGAAGGAAACCCTCCACCATTTCTGCAAATGTATAGCAGAGTGTTATTGTAAAGTTGTGCTGCAGTCATATTTACATTGTTAAAGACAGCACCTTAGATTATTTTCTTAGTTAGAACATAGTTAGAACTTAATTTTCACTGAAAATCATGTCCCTTTCCTGTGTCTCAAGCTGGATGTTCCAAAAGAATAGATGATTTCTTCTGTAAATAAATGAGATATTGTACAGTTTTGTCCATTTAATAATTGTTTTGGGGAAACAACAACAAGTTTTATACTGTTATGAAGAAAAAAAATAATCTGTTTTACAGGGTCTGGATTATGAAAGCTCCAGGCAAAGGACCCTTGTGATTTCTGTCAACAATGAGGCACCTTATGTGTTAGCACCACATTCAAGACAACTTGCCCAGAGCACCAGTACAGTTATAGTGCACGTCATTGATGTTGATGAGGGACCTGTTTTCAAACCCTGTCTCCTTACTCTGGAGGTTAAAGAATGTGAAGAGATGGGGACACTTATTGGGCGTTATGTGGCAGAAGATCCAGAAACTGGGAATAGTGAAGGCATATGGTATGAAACAATGTTATTTTTTAGTTTACTTGGTGTACAGAATGAGGGAGATATGGGCTATATGTATGTGCAGATGTGCGTGTGTGTATAAATACAAATATCCTGATCTGCATGTGTGTGTTACATATAGGCTGGTTTGTTGATTTGTTTGAGGCCTTTTCTTAAATTACAAAATTATTCTTGACAGCTACCGGATAGCACCTGGCCAATGCAATTGGATTAACATAGCTGAAAAAACAGGTGAAGTCCGAACTAGCAAAGTCTTGGACCGCGATGTGGGAGATATGAGACGAGGTCAATGCAACATTACAGTCCTCGCAATAGACAGAAGTGAGTACCAAATGTTCTCAGTATCCTTTGTCATCTGCAAAAGATCTGCTCATCTGCAAAAGATCTGCAAAAGATCTGCATAAGCCAATCATATGTAGGAACAGCTATACATGGCCAGATCAGAGGCCCACTTTGTCCCATGTCGTACCCTGGGATGACTCTATATCAAATGTGCAAGGAATATTAGGCAGTACATCTGCTCCTATTTAAAATTGCTTTATTAAATTAAAACCCAGGGATTTTGGTGTTGCATTTATTTATTTACACATTGATTTTTTTCTTTTTTGATAGCATCTGGCTGCCCTGAAGTTGGCAACAGAGGAATAGTTGTACATATTATTTTTCAAATATGAGGTTCTTACTCTTGGAGCTCTCCTATTGTTTTCTCTCTCTTTGACCTCTTAGTGTCTTCATTTTGGAGACTGTAAATTAAGAGAACCGATAGTAATAGGCGTATTCACTGCTGTATGTTATCAAGCTCATACTCATCTTCAGGAGTTTAGGTTCCGTAACAGTGTTATATCTTGCTCAGTGAGGAGCTCTTATGTAGTCAGTTAATTGTAGGGAATGTTTGGACACTCAAGTTCTCTCTTCTAAAACAGGTTTTGGTTCTGACGTAACATTAGTAAGCATTTGAGGCCTGTAGTTAGCGGTGCCTGCCAGGGGTGAGTCCTTGGTCCAGCTCTGTTCAATTTATTCATCAATGACCTGGAGGAAGGCACAGAGTGCTCCCTCAGCAAGTTTGCTGATGATACAAAACTGGGAGGAGTAGCCGATACCTCAGACGGCTGCACTGCCATCCAGACGGACCTGGACAAACTGGACAACTGGGCGGTGAGAAACCTCATGAAATTCAACAAGGTCAAGTGCAAGGTCCTGCACCTGGGGAGGAATAACCCCAGACACCAGTACAGGCTGGGACCTGACCTTCTGGAGAGGAGCTCTGCAGAGAGGGACCTGGGTGTCATGGTGGACGACGAGTTGACCATGAGGCAGCAGTGTGCTCTCGTGGCCAAGAAGGCCAATGAGATCCTGGGGTGCATAAGTACCTCAGGGGAGGCAGCGAGGAGGATGGTGCTGGCCTCTTTTCACTGGTGGCCACCAAGAGAACTAAGGGTAATGGCCACAAACTGAAGCATCAAAAGTTCCACAGGGACTTAAGGAAAAATTTCTTAACAATGAGGGTGACAGAGCCCTGGAACAGGCTGCCCAGAGAGGTTGTGGAGTCTCCTTCTCTGGAGATCTTCAAAACCCTCTTGGACGCAGCCCTGTGCCACGTGCTCTAGGTTACCCTGCATGTGCAGGGGGGTTGGACTAGATGCCCTCTAGAGGTCCCTTCCAACCTTAAGGATTCTATGATTCTGTGATCTCTTCTTTATGATTACTTTGGGTATACATATTTACTATCTGTTTTAACAGGAGATTTAGCTCTGAAATATGTATCATATTAAAAAGTACTTTTTTTCTAAAGCTAAATATGTTATGAATTTTATCGTGCATAGAGAAAATACAATATATGCCTCTGCAATTAGACATCTGCAGAGAAATTAAAAAATAAATTGACTTGATGGAATTTCATTGGTATGCACTTGCAAGTATTGACCATTCCTATATCATTAAAAAAAAAAAGAAATTGGAAGGGAGAACTTGATCAGTTCTCACATGTAGAGAATTACATAGTATGTTTGGGTGCTGAATCCTGGTATGGCCTAGTGACTCAGTGGGAAGAAAACAAAAAAATGGTATCTGAAAGGTGTTCACGTTCACAGTCATCTTAGAAGCTCTGATTTTTTTTTTGTTTGTTTGTTTTTGTTTTGGAGCGTTTTTATGAAAAATCGCCCTGCCACCTGTCTCTTGCTCAGAAGCAGCAAAACTTTCAGCTGCAGATTCCTTTTCTGCTCTGTCTTTCTTGTCGTCTCCCTCCTGTGCCTGCAGTTCCTTTGAGGATAGCACATAAAGAGGAAGAAACCAACTGCAATACTTTGTACTCTCTTCCCAGAACAGACTAGTTCTTTCTTGTCGTCTCCCTCCTGTGCCTGTGCCTCTTCATACTTTCCATCTCCTGTTTTTGGTTGCACTTAATGGTTTCTAACCAAGTGATCTACGGTATGACCACGTGAACAAAGAGAAGGACTCTGTAGAAATAGCAAAGAAAAAATTCCTGTTCTGCTTTTAGCTAAATCAGTAGCTACTTTCCGCTTTACAGTTAAACTTAGATATTACAAATGATTATATTTGATTCTGGAACCTAAGAGTAGAAGTAAAGAAACAATGCACTGTAAATAAGCACTAAAAGCAACCCTTTTTATCTTGCAGGTGGCAAGACAGGCACTGGAACTATTCAGGTTATCATCAGGCCTGGGAACAAGAACTACCCGCGCATCGCTAAAACAGAGTACATAATGTGCAGAGACCGAAAGCCGATCTGCCTCACAGCGCAGGATGCTGATGTGTCTCCTTTCAGCATGCCTTTTGTGTATCGTGTCGCTGACCGAAGCTTGTCTGCCTCATGGAAGGTAACCCCGCATAACGGTATGTTCAACTGCATCCTGCTGTACATTTGAAAAAAAGTAGAATATCTTCCACTGCAAGTAGGGTTATTGCGTCTTGGCAGTCAGGAGATTAGGGTGTGTTTCACTTGTTTGATAACTATACCTTTTCCTGAGCCTTGTTTATCACAGAAGTTGGCATACCTGTTTCAGGTCTAATCTCTTAAATCCCTCTGCATTTCATTTAATCTAGATCTAGGGGATATAGAGTAAATGCCAACACCTCTGTAAGAGCATACACGCATAACTTTAGAAGAATGTAAGTATGCAGTGGCTATGGTGCCAAAGAAAAAATAAATCTCTTTTTAGGCTGCTATTATGGGAAAGGACTGGGAAACTGAAACATTACCTAACATTGATTAGAGGTAATCTGGAAATATCTTGGTAATTATTTTCTCAATTGGGCTGACATCCAGCACACTTTAGCTGCAGCTGAGTTCAGTGAAAATATTATTGCCTTCCATAGTGTATTTATGTTAATTTGGATAATTTTCATAGAAGCAGGTAAAGGATTTACTACAAAAGCAGTCACTATCCCCTTAGATGTGCTCATGCAAAAAGTCGTAGGTGACAAAGTATTTTCTGATAAAAGCATTAAGAACTGAAAAAATACATTTGCTACTGTGTTGTCAAGCCTCAGAGGGGTCTGGTTCAGAAGTGGGACTTCATGACAAAAATTCATGAATAAAAGGAAATGATAGAAAAGTCTGAGAACAAAGACCACTTGGAAGCTTCAAGATTTATGTTACGCAAATTGAAAAAAATATTTTAGAAGAGACAAAAAGTTTCATATGCATGTACAAAAAGCAACCATTATGTTCATCAATGGTAGATGTTTTTTTACATATTTTTTTCAGCCTTTAAAACATATGCTCACTAGTCATTGCTAATAGCAGGGCAACAGACTGAATGCATTTCATTTCCCATTGAGTATAGTGTCTCCTATGCTAAAGGATGGAAGTGGTTAATTTGTTTTTGGATTAATTATTGCAATTGGACCATAAAAATCCTTTAATAAATACCAGTGATGTTATTTATGAGTAAATACAGTGTCATTTCCCATCATGAACTGAATCAAGTTGAAAGTTTCAAATCATTTATTTTCAAAAGTTCATTTTTTTAAAAAATACGCTTTTTTTTTTTGCAAGTGTATTTTTTAAAAAGGGTGTTGAAATAGGATGTGGAAGACTGTAAGTGCTTTCAAACACTTATTTTCATGCTACTAGTAGTTTACTTTTAGCACATTAAAGATAACTTAAAACTAGATAATATGGATCTGGTAGCAGTATAGTTATACCAGAAACTAAGAGCAATCTTACAGTGACAATTGCATGGCTGTATCTCATTATCAAGGATAAAATCTAGTTGTGTAATTTTGCACAGCATCTCTCTCCCTTTCTAATAACTGATGATGCTTTCTGGACTGCTAGGAGTTGATTGGGGTAAGAGTGAAAGGGGTCAGGGGAATTTCAATTATATTTAACAGTGGATGTCTTTTCAACTTTTTTTTTTCCCAGATAAATCAGCATATCTTTCACCAAGGGGTGACATTCCATTTGGAAAGTACACTATTCCTATAAGCGTGTCTGATAACGGAGGAAAACAAGGAGTCAGTTATATAACAGTTAATTACTGTAATTGTGATACTCCAAGCGATTGCACTGAAGAAGGTACCGACCCTCGTGACTTGCCAAGAGCTGGCCCTAGTGTCAGTCTTGGGGTATGGGCCATCCTTGCCATGATCTTAGGATCACTCTTACTGCTGTGTAAGTATACTTTTTCAATATGAATTGCAGAACACTTATTTTAAAATAAGCTTAGAGAGCTCAATTTTAACTTGACTGCAGCATTTCTTTCTATTCAGGCTCGATAAGCCCTCATCAGTGACTTAAGGCACCTGTTATATTTATATTGGTATCACATATTTCTCACCTCTGTTTTGTCCTTGTGACTGTAAGATACTTTTTGTAAGATATTCTATATGTCCATGTAAGCAAGGCCGAAAAAAATGCATTTTGCATTCTGCAGGAATTCTGAAATCTCTTTCCTAGAGCTTTTTGGTGATCCTTCATATTTCATGGAATAAAACATTGAGACTCTGAGGCACTGAATTTAACAATAAATTTTACAGAGACAGCATAATGTTGGACAGATTAGTTCCACAGTAGACCTGTTAAATACATTTTGTGTTACCAAGTTTACCAAAGACTAACAGGTACTTAACAGGTAAATGTCACTGTTAACCAGTAAGGAGATGATAGTGATGAATATAACAAAGCAAGACCTCCGTGTTAACAAGAATCATAGTGTCTCTGTAGCCACGGATGGTGCTGACTGTACCACACAGTGTTCATGTTTTTAGGAGGAATCTGATGATTCTATAGACGGAATAGATTAATGAAAACTCCTCATCTTTAATCACCTGAGGACATGCTAAAGTAACAAATGCTTCAGTGCTTTCTGCTTTCAATGACCAGTCTTCTCCCTACTCAAAGTTAGCTATCTATTCTTGCTGGGTAGATAAAACACTGGGACCTGCACATGTTTTGAAAGCTAGGTATATCTGTGCTTTATCTGAACACCACAGATAACTGAATTTAAGATGTTATTGTGAGGTGGAACTTGCATTGGAGATGCTCAGTAGAGGTACCTTGTGAAGGATTAGATAGGTTTCTATCACTGTCCCTTAGCTATTCAGTTCAAGACAGACTTGTTCTTTTATTGTGGACAGTTTTATCCTGTACATCCTGTGCTCAGTGCTGGTGTGGATGTCTTCTTCCTATTGCCAGAATCAGCAGGCTATCCACTGGGTTACTGATGCAGGTCGCACCGATAGCTGATCATTGCATCAAAGTGCGAAGTGGCTCTGGGCTAATTCCCGCATAGATTTATGAGCAGAAATCAAATTGCTCATGGGTAGTTAGGCAGAACTAAGTTATTCCTCATGGGCTTCGTTTTAAGATATTGGTTTGATAAAGAGAAGGAAAGAATAGTTCTTTGAATGAAATATCCTGTTCTTCATTTAGGAGTAGTATTAGTTATGCATGTGCTTTTTTTAAATACAAACTTATTTCTGGCTGCGTCCCTGTGAGAACGCTCAGTATTTTTGCGGTAGCTAAGCTACTGTACTGCAGTACTACAGTAGTTTACATATTAGTTCCTTATCACACATTAGTTCTTTATCACACATTAGTTCCTTATGACATAATTTGACATCTGCTTATGAATAAATAAAAATGTCTAACATGCAGTACAGCATATAGTAGTACAATATAGTACATGTTTTTTTTGGTCTTGGAATGTTTTAGGAAAGGAGCTTGCATTTATTTTAGAGAAGTCAAGAGAAATTTTGAAATAAAAAAGTAGTTCAAGAATATAGTGAAAACTCCATTTATTATTTGAAAATAAATGAGTAGATTATTGGTATTTTTAGAAACAAATAATTGTTTTAATCATTTTTGATGCTTAAGCAATTTAAAATGCTATTACAACAATATTTATTTTTGGTCTAAAATAAGTATCATTATGAGATAAAACTCATAGTATCTTTCTCACTTACTTTTTCTCCGTAGTAATCTTGATTACAATTTGTGGCTGTTGTGGCTCTGGGATAATGCACAGACAAGTCACCGATGATTGTGCTAATCACAACTTAATCATTTCAAATACGGAAGCTCCAGGGGAAGAAGTGATGGTGAGTTATCTATTTATTTCAATGTAGAAACACGTGGTTAAGATACCCATAGCATTCTCTTTGAATACTTGCAAGGATCAGTAGATGTGCTTTGTCCATTTAAAAAGAATATTTGGTTTAGGCAGAGTTAGGAGTACCAAATATATTTAAATATATGTTAGTCTATTATTACAAAACCCTATTCCCAGTTGCTTGTAACTCCTGAAACTTTAGCTGTTTGGATTGGAAGTTTTAGGTAGATATTTTAATTATGTCAGGCATTTTCAACAGTTAAATGAAAATTTAACTGTTTTGCCCATGTTAAATATGTGATTATGGCAAAGCATTATCATTGTTCTTCTTTGAAGAAGGAATACTAAATTTAGCATATGATAGGTTTTTATAGATGTGACAGGGGCAATTTTTGCGATCCTCTTAACCTGATTGATAGGTTGATTTCTGAGCCAGTAGAAAAAAATCTAATTGAACAGTCTGTGTTCAGCCAATATGTTTTTCATTTTGTCAGCTGAAGTATTCTGAAATCCTATATACCATGAATATAGTCCAGCCCAAAACTGCATTGATGCAGTAGAACTTATCTCCTCAGATGCTGTCTCTTCACTAATTCTGCCCTCCCCAAAAATTAGGTGACTACACTAAGAATCATTAAGTTTACTTCACTCAGAAAAGCAAGAAAGTTATCTTAATGCTGACAAATGTCAAATTTCTCTTTTTGTGAAGTATTACTTATTAGCACTTATAAGTTGGCATGGAGTCCTTATTTATGTGATCCCATAGTAGTTTTCTGTGTGTAGAGTGCAGAGACTTAACGTGTAATGAAACAGAATGAAGCTTACACTTGTAAATGTGTATCCGATTTAACAGATTACAAATGGATGACTTTGCAAACCAAACATTAATTTTATGTGATATCCGACATCTCTAACAGTTCCTGATTTGTTTATCCTTTTGAATTAAAAAAAAAATGTGTCTTTTTTTAGGATCACAATATAATTCCTCTACAAAATACAAATGATCAAGGAGGATATGGAGTAAAAACAGGTGACCAACAACCGTTTGAAATGGTGAAAGGAAAAGGGCATACTCTGGAATCCATCAAGGGAAGTGGACATCAGACCCTGGGATCAGTCAAAGAAGTAGGAGGAGGAGGAGGAGGAGGACAGCCTATGATGGATACGTGTAGATATTCTTACTCAGAATGGCATAATTTCACACATCCTCGCTTAGGTGAAGTAAGTATTTTGATACAGGCCTCCTAGAGTCTGTATTGTTATTGACGTATACAACCTTTTCCAGGAAGGAAATACGTATTTGGGTAGAAGGCTTTTCTCCCTTTTTCTTACTTTTTTCCCCTAGCTCCCATTTGGAATACCTCTCTTTAGGTTAAAAAGTCATCCTTCATCTTTTTGGGCGCATAGGTGGACTTTCTTTTCTTGGCTTAAATTTTAAGCAGTATGCTGTTTTTCATTTAGAATAATTTATTTTAGAATAATTTATTTTAGAATAATTACTCAGATATCTTTGTGCATGTGTTAGTTTTGTTGTTGCTTTGGGTTTTTTGTTTGTTTGTTTGTTTTGAGAATGTCAGCTTTTATTCTAACTACATTCTTTTTACTAACTTAGGACCTCATCCTTGGCAATAGTGATGAACATTAATGGTTCCATGCTTTAGAGATCAAAAGCTCTTTACTACCTGTCTGACTAGTTAAGTGTAATTCTGACTTTTAATTTCAAGTGAATTTTAGTTGTTTGACAGGTTATTTAAACAGGTTCTTCCTCTATCACTTTTATATACGTGATTCATAGAAATGATTTATTATTAAATACTTATATTTTATAGTCTGAATGATATAGACCAATGATGTGCATTTTTTGTATGTAGGAATCCATTAGAGGACACACTCTGATTAAAAATTAATCAATGAAAGGTAAATCAAAGAAATTATTTTTATGCAATATGTTTAGGATAACAATTTAAGAAAATAATAATGTTCTTTTCCTATGCAGAAGGTGCACCTATGCAGACAGGATGAAGAACAGAAACATTCTGAAGATTATCTCCTTTCATATAACTATGAAGGAAAAGGATCTTTGGCTGGTTCTGTAGGCTGCTGCAGTGATCAGCATGAAGAAGAGGCACTTGACTTCTTAGATCAGCTGGAACCCAAATTTAGGACATTAGCAGAAACATGTATAAAAAGATAAATGTGCCTTTCACAGTGCTGAAAAAAAACTGTAAATAAGTGGCTGTCATACTTCTTTTGTGATATTTTGGATTTAGATATTTTGGAATTGAATGCAACAGATTCTTCCATTGTGTTCTTTCCGGGGGAGAGGTTTGTCAGGATTAACTTAGAGTTGTGAGAATGTAAGTAGCTCTTCCTTGAAGTTTATGATAGCTTTTTTTCTCTCTACTATACACATTCGATCAAAAATGAGGGAGTCAGAACTCTTTTTTTCTTTAAATTGTGTTAATATAGTAATGCTAGTTTCTATTTAGCTTATATTTCCTATTCTTTGCGATTACTTAAAACACAAAACTATTTTTTTTCCTTTTAACTAATTATACAGCTTGAAAATTGTGTTGCATTTGGCTTTGGAGAAGATTTTTTTTTTACTCACTGTCTCTATTTTCTCTGGAAATAAAACTAAAAATATTACTGGTGAATATAAAATACCTTGTTAATTTCTAACATATATGAATTGAGATACAAAACAGTTTTCCTTTTTTCATTTAAAATAAAGAATACTGGTGGCTGCAGTAGAAAACTTTATATTTTGAAATTGAAAATTAAATATATATATATTGTATATATGTAAAATAATATTCAAAAATATATTTTTCTCCTAATGGGTTACCACCCATCAAACTTTCTATCCTAAGGGATTTATGGCATCAACAAATAGGGTATCAGCATTGTATGCGAGTATATATTTTTATTTTAGGAAATAAGAGATTAAGAAGAAAATAGGAAATAGGGATATTTGTTGTACTTAAATGATTGCAAAACAAATCCTGGCTTAAGTTTGTGCCTCAGTTTCTTGTGAGTTTTAACACAGTATCATTACAGAAAATACAAACTTTGTCAAGAGTTTTGTCCAGCGTAGCTCCCGCTGCCTTTTTGACTTGTCTTGTTATGAATTTCATTAAACTCTTTCTTTCCATAAGTAGAGCTGACAGAAGGTACAGCCCAAGTGGATGATCATAGATCATATTGATAGCATATTTTAAAGCCAGCTTTGTTAGAGATGCAAAAATATAGCAGAGCAAACTATCTGTTTTATGTATGTTGTGTGGTGGTTGTAGAGATGTGCATTTACACAGACCTCTGGCAGAAATCATCTGAATCCCATTTGTATTTTAATAGATTAAGCGCATATCTACACTACATATATATATATATATATATGAAACTGTGTATTACGTATGGTGTTTGATAGTAGCGTGACCTGAGGACTGCCATAAGCACCTTCCGAAATCGAGCCTCTGCTTCCCGGATTGCTTTTATTCCCAAATGCTTTTAGCATTAGCTCTCCTGGTGAAGTAATCTGTCTGCTGCACGTCGAGGATCCTCTTGTGTCTTAAAACAGTGTCTTCCTGCCAATGAGAAACTGGTGTAATTGCACAATTGCTTATTTCAGGTTTTGTATTTCTGCTCCTAGGATTTGCTCTGTAAACATATGCCTTAGGAAGATACTTTTGAAATTGTCTATAGCTAACGATCTATAAAAGGACTTACTAATAAGAGTGAAGAGTCACATTGCTCTGAATTTCAGTGCGCAACTACTGCTGACTTCTGGTGCTGGTAGTCAGTTCCAGTACAACTTAAAACTACTGAAAACCTGTGACATCTGCTGAAACTATAAAATAGTACTTTAAAACATCTGTATGCATCACACACTGTAAATACACTTCACAATATTTCTAGTAGGAACTAGCTGTGGTTAGTAATTTTCAGAGACCAAACTTAAAAGTATTTTAAGCTTTCCTTTAAAAGTGGTGGTAAATTCATCCTACACTATATCTATTGCCACTGCTAAAAGTGACAGTCACCAGCAGCAAAGTATTAGATGAGAGATAGGGTATTATGAACTTCTTTTATTACTAGAAATAAATAGTAGCATAAATGAGTTTTGCTGTACATGGAAAGGGCAGATCTGTGGCTAGTGTAAGTCAGGATAGCAAACTCAAGCCCTGCTGAATTTATGCCAGGTCTTTATACCATATCTGTCCCCTAATGATCTGCTTCTTTTTTTGTTTCTGTTTCTGTTTTCTGTTTTTCTTTTGGTCTCCTATCTTTATCTTTAATTGTTGTCTACTTACTTTTGAAGGTAATACTAAAGTCTATTTCCCCTTTTTATGTTTTTTTTTTAATTATTATACTAAAATCTTATAATTCAGAAGGATTTAGGATAATAACAGAATATACTGTTTTGAAAATTGGAGGAGGGAGGGCCATAGAGAAACATTTAGAGATATGGTTTATTTCCTCAAAAAAATGGATGAAATTAATTTGTGCTTTAATGTAATTGTTTTCATTTTAGCTATTTTAGGTAGATGGTTGCCATCTTTCCGCTCTTGGATTAAAATAGTAATTTATTGAAAGCAAAATAATGTTTCCTGCTCTAATTTGCATTCAAATTGTATACTTTTTTCTTTTTTATTTCAAAGAACATACATAATTACTTTTTTTTTTAAATAAAGCACAAATTTGGAGTCAATTCTATTTGTTCCTTTTTTTAAAAAAATAAATTGGTAGAACTGGACCAGCTATTTTGGTAAAACCCAAGAGTAGAAAGATGATAGAGATGCTTTTAAAAAATTAACCGTAAAGCATCATTTACATTGTATCTTCTAATCATGTGAATGACAATGTTGTAAAAAGCATTAAAGTTTACAAATACTAATTATCAAATAACACATTTGTATAAAGCATTCAAATGAAATATTTCAAAATGAATAAATCACTGATTGTAACTGCCTTGAATCATCTTAAAAATTGTGAAGACTTATTTTGTTCAACTAGGTCATTTCCAAACTATCTAGTTGTGTAAACAATATCTTAAAATCTTGTTTTAGGTGCATTTTGTACAACAGTGAGTAATAAAATTTTTGCAAAATAAAAGGATCTCCTACAGAAACTTCTTCCTTTCTTGCACTTGAGCTGGTTTATGAAGACAAATTTGCCTGTTACTGAAGCATGCTGGATTTTTAAATTTTAAAATGCTTTTAGGATGTTCTGCTATGGCACTGGGACTGTTTGTCCTTGCAACCTGAGCAAGGGTGAGTTGTAGGTAAGTATGGGGAGTTGTCTGTGGAGCTTCCCTAGTGCTGGTATAAAGAAGTGCTCAGAAACCAGTTTGAGCCCAAGCGCGTAGTGTTCTTCTGTTATCTCCCTGATAAAGTGTGTAACTGCAGAGTGAATTTGCAAAAAGCTGTGTAACTGCAGAGTAAGTTTGCGAGACAACACAGTTCCAATGTTAAAAACGTAATGAAAGCCATCGGGAGAAGATAACTTCCACCTTTATCAGTCATAAAGTTGTAGGATATTAGGATTGCAGGAATTGCTAGAGCAGTGGAATAGCAACTGCATGTTCAGGGAATTGCTATACTTTAGCTATAGCTTCTCTGATGGGTGCAAACCAGTCCAACCCTGAGTTCCCTAACACCATGGGGCCAAAGGGCACTGCCTACAAGCAGTGAGGAGAGAAGCAGTACAGGCAGGTGGGCTCGGGGACAAGGCAGCAGTCATAGAGCACCCAGGAGAGGTGTGTGCAGGTGGAGCTTGGCAGGAACAACCCCACCGGAATGAAGGATACTGCACTCACAGAGCCCAGCGCTTGACAGCTGCTTTAGCCATGGAGAAGTTGTGAGGACGAGAGGTGAAAGACAGAAGGGCTGATGCTGCCTGAACTGCCCTTCAGCATCACCATGAAATTGGGATCTAGCATCTTCCATTGGTTCCTTGACCTTGCTTTTTTTTCCAGGATGGATGTATTTTGGTGGGAGAGACCAAAATAATCTTTTATTACAAAACTATAACACAAGGTGTTACTCTCTTTCCTTTAATCCCATTCAGTGCCATCTGAAGAAGTTAAAGGCAAAGGTATCTTAGATTAAAAACACATTGTTAATGGAACAGAAATGCGTCTGAGATGAGAGGCACTGACCTGTCTAAGGAAGTTGGCCTTGCACTGAAAAACTGACTGCTATGAAAGACATCACCTTGTTTTGTGCTTTGGTTTTGGCCTTACAATATTCGATGTATACCTTTTAAAGGAGAATGTGTGTGTATGTGTTTTTCCATGATGTATTGCTGATTTCTGCACAAGAATTAATTCAACTCGCTATGTCTATTTGTCTATAAATTGTTTATAGGCTTCAAGTAGAAGTATGAACAGAGTCATTTGAACCTCTGCAATCTTTAATTCATTTAATGTCAAATGACATCATCCACATCCCTGCTGACAGAAATTCAGGAAAAATAAAGTGATGGGTAAAACAACATGAAATTTTGGAAAAGCTAGAATTATAAAATTGCCTATGTAATACTGGTATTTAGCAATTCTAGTCACGAAAATGTATAGAAGTGATATATATGTTGTTTGCATAGCTTTCAAGCATCTATTGATCTTATGCTTACTGATACTGCTCACTGAAACACACTGAAAACTTTACATATGATTTCAAAGTACCTAAAGAAATCTGCATGCCCACAGTATCAACTTCATATTATTTGGAGGAGCCCAGGTTTGTCCTTTTTATTTAAATAATTTCAAAAGCAATTTATTCTCCTAACCCGACCACCTGCTTCGCCTTTCCTCCTTTCTGTCTTTATCTTCAGCCTTGGGCCCAGCCTCTGTTTCTTTGAATATACTAATTCTAGCTCTTAATTATTCTGGTTCAGCTCATGTGTGGGCTTTCTGCATGCTAGGAAAGGCAATACAGGGATTGTATGCAAAAAGGAATTAATTCAGTACATGCATCTCAACTGTAGACATTTACAGATGAGGTAATCACCCTGGAGCTCATTTATAGTTAGCAGAATTTTAGAAAGTGGAGTCCAGGTGATGATTCATCTAATGGCCTCTATTTGGCTGGCAAATCTCATCCGGTCTTCCTCACTTCAGTTATGAGGTCCGTGGTTACAATAACAACTGAAAGGAAAGTCTTGGTCAACCACAAAAGTTCTTAGATGAAACATGATTCCAACATATGATGCTTTACCTTTTAGCCATCAGTAATGCTTTATTTAAAGAGTAAATCAGACTTAAATTTGAGCGTGACAAGCAGGACCATGTTTTTGTAAGAATAGCAAAACATATATCCCTGATACCACAGTAATACTCATGCAAAAGTTAACCTTTATTTTTAATAAAATAAGAGATAAGAAGATACCAGAACTTCTGAATAATGTATTTTTCCTATGTGCGTGCATGGGGGTGGACTTTTGTTTTTTGTTTGGTTGACTTTGAGTTTTTTTTTTTCTAAGAAGTCATTACATCTTTAAGGTAAAAGTAAGTATGCTGTAGAGAAAAACAGAAACAAAACCGAATCTGTTTCTACCTAACCCCCCTAAATTTTTGTGATATTTAGTTCAAATAATTTGCATCTGTTCAGGACAGATTATAAGTGGCTGAAAGTAGTCTTGGGTGAACAAGGAAGCATTGCACAACTCTTTAGCTACAGGGAGCTTTGTCTCATAAACCTGTAATCAAGTCTGCTGAATAACTAAACCAAACCACTATAAACTTATCACATAAATGTTTTAGCAGATCAAACAAAATCATAAAGACTCAGCTCTTTCCACCCACTTCTAGGAGACTATAATTTGACCAGAACAAGGAATATATGATGAGGTATTATGCTCCATCTGTGTTCTAAAACATATGGAGGATGAAAGCAGTTTGCGTCCTTTACTTGCCACTCTAACATGGTACTTTTAGATCATCCGATAATGGCTTTCTTTTGTATACAGTTCTATAAACAACATATTTTTATACTTAAAAATAATGAAGAAAATAACAGTAACAATATCAAAATATTATTCAAAAATCATAATATATGTTTATGAGGAAGCATCAAAGACAAATACTATGTAGCACTATAAATTTTCTGAGAGGTGATTAAGTTACAGAAAGTTTATAAACCCATATAATTGGGTTATATGATCCTGAGGGATCATTTGACAATTTGCTGGCCTGAACTTCAACGCTTTCTCTGCATAAATCCAAATTTTGTATCTAATTTCTAAAATTTAAAAATTCTCAGGACACACATGTTTTACATGTATGTAAAACAAAAAAGAAAATATATTTGGACAGGATGAAGAACTTGCCTGATGTGATTTTAATAAGGATGATAAACTTTGCAAGCTATCAGTCAGTTAAGCAGTTTGAAGGTAGCTATTTCTGTTAGAATGATAAGAGACAGACTTGTCAGAGCGGAATAGGTATTGTAAACAAACCACAGTTTGATTAGTTTTCATTGCAGCTGACAAGCATGATTTGACTTAAGCAGGAAAAAGTCTATGTAAATAGCTGGAATAGCTGTGTGAACTCTGAAAGCAACTCTTATGTTTTCAGTTGCAGGCCTGTATTGAATTTTTGAGCAGCCGCTATCAGTTTCACACACCATAAAGATCTGTGGTTATAGAGACTTGACTGACAGAATATTTCTCTTCATGCTCTTTGTGCACAAGGTTATTAAGCACAGCATTGCTATTGATAACAAGGGGCACAATTATAACTGAAAGTTGGTTTCATTAATGATAGGAACATGATTAGGATAGTTTAATATAGAGCTGCAAATGCAAAATCAGTCTACAAGAATAAAACCAGAACATTATTAAGTCAATGGTCGAATGACAAAATAGAAATGCTTTATGATGTATGCAAATACAGATAATAGATTAACATATTAATTGACTCTTTTCAGTATTGATGTTAGAGACCAGTAGTCAACACATGCATCTCCAGCTATACAGAACATATATTTCCTCTGGATGGCCTGCACAGTAATGGACAATGTAAAAAGGCAAATTATTCTACATTTATGCTGTAATAAACATCTACATACAAACTGCTTTAAAGAGAATGAAGGCTGGTCAGCCTCACCTTTGTCCCTGGAAAGGTGATAGAGCAGCTCATCCTAGAGACCATCTCTAGGTATGTCAAGGAAAAGAAGGTGATCAGGAGTAGTCAGCATGGATTCACCAATGGAAACTCATGTTTGATGAACCTGATAGCCTTCTACGATGAGGTGACCAGCTGGATGGACGACGGGAGAGCCATGGATGTTGTCTACCTTGACTTCAGCAAAGCTTTCGACACAGTCCCCCATAACATCCTCGTAGAGAAGCTCAGGAAGTGTGGACTGCATGAGTGGACAGAGAAATGGATTGAGGACTGGCTGGATGGCAGAGACCGGAGGATGGGGATAAATGCGGTCGAGTCTGATTGGAGGCCTGTAGCCAGTGATGTCCTGCAGGGGTCAGTACTGGGCCCGGTGCTCTTCAACTTGTTCAGCAGTGACTTGGACCAGGGCAGAGAGCACCCTCAGCAAGTTTGCAGATAACACCAAACTGGGAGGAGTGGCCGACACTCCCAAGGGCTGTGCTGCCATTCGAGAGGGATTTGGGAGTCCTGGTTGACAACATGTCAACCATGAGTGAGCAATGTGCCCTCGTGGCCAAGAAGGCCAGTGGGATCCTGGCCTGCATCAGGAGGAGTGTTGCCAGGAGGTTGAGGTAGGGCATCCTTCCTCTCTGCTCAGCTCTGGTGAGGCCACACCTGCAGTATTGTGTGCAGTTCTGAGCTCCCTAATACAAGAGGGACATAGAGCTTCTAGAGAGGGTCCACTGTAGAGCCACAAAGATGATTAGGGGACTGGAGCATCTATCCTATGGGGAAAGACTAAGCGAGCTGGGCCTGTTTAGTCTGGAGAAGAGAAGGCTGAAAGGAGATTTGATTAACATGTTCAAGTACCTGAGGGGTGATTGTAGGGAGGATGGGGCCAGGCTCTTCTCCATGGTGGCCAGTGACAGGATGAGGGGTAACAGGTGTAAGTTGAAACACAGGAAGTTCCACCTCCATATGAGGAAAAACTTCTTTCCTGTGAGGGTGACGGAGCCCTGGAACAGGCTGCCCAGAGAGGTTGTGGAGTCTCCTTCCCTAGAGATCTTCCAAAGCCGCCTGGATGTCACCCTGTGCCACATGCTCTAATTGTCCCTACTGGAGTAGGGAGGTTGGATTAGATGATCTCTAGAGGTCCCTTCCAACCTTAGCCATTCTGTGATTTGGTGATTCTGTGAATTAGAGATAGCATTGATCAATAAGGTTGGTGAGGACAGATCTATACTCTAAAACATGATTTTACTGAAGATAAACTACGGTATTGTCATGAATACTTCCATTTAAATGAGTAAAATGTGGAACAAGTTAAGTAAGTACTGCAGAACAAAACAGAAGTAATTAGAGTAAAATCTGTGTGTGGAAATTACATGGTTGGCATAGATGTGTTTGACTATGAGGGAACAATCACTCAATTTTTACTATCATTTTAAATCCAACAACTTTGCTGGGCCATTGCAATACAGAGCTGAGAACTGCTACATGGGAGGCGGATTTTCCAAAATCCTCCTGTAAACTTCACAAAAAGGTGACCACAGCAATGACTTCTAGTATGCTGTGGCCTGTAGGAATCTCACATTATGTATAAATCAGCAGAAGATCTGGCATAATGGGACTGAATCGGCAGATTAAAATGTTTGGTGCCAGGATGTCTGCTTATATGATTGACTGGGTGACTTTGGGCAACTTCAGTCTAGATTTAGTCTGGTCTCTTGACCTAACATCCCCACTGCTGTGATCAGAGGTTGCCTAAGGGGTAGTCACTAGATCAGACTTTATATCTCCATCAGGAGTGATGAGTATATTTGATGAACACATAAAGCAGAGATTTTAACTAAGAACTTCCTAAAGACATCTGGTTTGCTGGCACCAAAACAGTCCTGAGAACTGCACCAGCATAGAGTAAGCACGTACGACTGGGACATGATAATATTTCATGGAGTTATTCATGGACTTTTTTATTACAGTCCACTAAATTTAGAATAGATATGTTATGATTTAATGTTTTTCTGGATGCCTTGAGGAACAGCTACCGTATTTATCTGTGTCATTCCACACTAAAAGACAACATTAATTGGGGAAAAAAAAAAAAAAAAAGACAGGCTTAGTATATAAAAAAAAAGTGACAAAATTGTTGATATCATTTAAGTGAAGCTCAAGTACACAAGGAAAACAGTATCCATTTGTCTGGATAATCTATAGCTGTGCAGGAGATGGTAAATATCTTGCCAGTGAAGCACAGAAAACTTTTGATGATGCAGTAAGTGCAGAATCTAGGACAACTGATAGCATCATAGTAAGAATGAAGACAATATTAAAAGTAGTTGAGATCAAGGCAGAAGACATATAACAAAACTGGTTAGTCTAAGTGTAGATAATGGACATGTGAATATGAGTTGTTCAAAACAATTTACAAGCCATTTTTTTTTAATATATTAAGTATTGCATCAGCCACAACTTTGAGCTTATATATAAAAATAACATTTTTAATGCACTTTGGAAGAAATTCTTCCCATTTAGAGAAAGGTCTTTGGAGCAAAAAAATCAATTTATCTAAAAGATATTTCAAGATATTTCTGCTTTGTTTGCATTTGTCCTCTTTCCTTCAGTTAAACAGAGGAAGGAGGTAGCTAATGAGCAGAAGTGATATTTATTCCAACAACCCTTTCAAAATGATAAAATCCCTAGTTGTACAGTAACAAAAATCTCTGAGAATAGTAACAGGGTGAAGAAGGGCATTTAAAAGTATTGCCTCCACCTATACACAGCAACAGGTGAACAGGATACCTGATTTACATTAACTTGCTTCTCAGTCTGTTTTTTGGACATGCAACCTGGTTTAGAAGGCAGGCTGAGCTTCATGAATCTGTGCATGAAGTTTCTGTCTTGATATGATTTGAAACTACTACTGAATATTGTACAACAGCTACCAGGCAGTCTTCTTTTACAGTTCAAACATGTCTTAACATGATTTAATTGGTTCTCATCAACATTACTATGATAATAAAAATCTCAACAACAGTTGCAAAATTTCTCTCATCAATGACTCACTCATGGACAAGATCAAACATAAATGAAATAGAACAAGCGATATGTTGAGCAACTAAAGCTGACTCCTGCTGCATGAGACACTCCATACAGCTAATTTTGCAAAAAGACATAAGACCCTTTATTCTCCTCCTGGAAAGTAACATTAAAATTACAGTATGATGTGAAGCAACTGTGACAGCACAGCAGTCAGAATATCATCTTTGAGAGGAAGATTAAGCTATTAAAAGTGAATAACCAATTAGAGAGCACCAGCTTTCAGTGAACGCCTAGAAGCAGGAGTTCAGAAGCTGAAGGGTGGATCTTTATTTTAGCTTGTTTACCTATGTATCATCAATGTAATCTCTATTTCTTGCTTGTGAAAGCTTTTTGGTCTTCCATTGTACTGTATTTTTCAGCCTCTTATTTTTGTTTCTCACCCTGAAGAGTGGAACAACTCGTGCTAAGGAATATACACCCCATAGGATAAGACTAGGGTTAGCTAGATGCAGTCTACCTAAAATGCATACATTGTGGAAACTGGGTCCTCAGCATTAACTGGTTTGCTTTACAGATCTGTTCCTATTTATCTGCACCATGCTATGCAGCTATAACACAATTATTCTTACTGTTTTTAATATAAAATACATTCCCAAATGCTTTACATTCAAATGTAAAATGATGATCACAAAATCACAGAATCACAGAATGGTTGAGGTTGGAAGAGACCTCTCGAGATCATCTAGTCCAACCCCCCTGCTCAAGCAGGGACACCTAGAGCATGTGGCACAGGGTTGCATCCAGGTGGGTTTTGAAGATGTCCAAATCATTCTTTACCCTCACCCTGCTCCCGCTCAGTAGATATTCAGGGGAATACATGGCAAGTACATGTATTACATGTTTGCCTTTGTGTGCCTTCTACATACCAAAATAGTGCTTAGGACAAATGTTATGAATACCTAAAACAAATGAAACACAATTAAAACAAGAAAAGTAAAACAGCAGTACTTTGAAGTGGGCCTACATGTTTTGTTTCCTTTCTGAGATAAACTGATGGAATTCCGTAAACCGATGGAATGAGAGAGTTGAATCGAGAAAAATACACTGAAAAGCAATGGGAGGAGAACAAGAGGGAATAAACAGGGAGGTGAAGGCACCAGAGTGGGGCCCTGCTCGCAGCTATTAACACCACCCAGGGAAAACCATGTTTAGACAGACCCTGAGGACAGACATCTAGATGGTATTGACTGAAAAGAGCTTGATATGAAGTAGGGACAGCAACAGCTCTCAAATATTGCAGGAGATGTCCTAAGCAAAGATCATGTTTAACTTCTGATTGCATAATTCACAATAATTCTACCTCCTTTCAATTATATTTAAAAAAAAAAAAAAAACTTGGGGGGGAAATGTAAAGCAAATTAAGGGCATTTCTTTGTAATCTCTAAGAATTTCAATGATCTATGAGATTCTGAAAATTTTAGCACTCCAAACCCGCCTTTTTAACCTTCCTTTACCCTCCGGCCTACTCCCCCTCTTTACTCTCAGTCCTACTCCCTATGTAGGACCCAGGGGGGTCCTGCACCCCCTGTTTACCCTCGGGCCTACTTCCTATATAACTCTCAATCCTACTTCCCCTCTTTGCTCCCAGTCCTACTCCAATCCTACTCCCCCTCTTTGCTCCCAGTCCTACTCCCCTTCCTTACCCTCAGACTTACTCGCCCTGTTTAACTTCAGGCCTCTCTTCCGCTATCAGAAAAGTATAAACAAATAGAAAGAAAATCGGAAAAAAAAAAGAAAATCGAAAAAATAAATAGAAAGAAAATTGGAAAAAAATTGGGAAAAAAATAGGAAAATCCTAAAGAAGATTGGAGAAAGAGAAAAAAAAATTGAAAGAAAATCCTCAGCCCTCCTCCCCGTCTTTACCCTCAGACCTGTTCCCCCTGTTTACTCTCAGGAGTAATTCCTATATTAATCCTCAATCCTACTCCCTGAGTTTACACTCAGTCCTACTCCCACTGTTTACCCTCAGTCCTAGTACCTCTCTTTAACCTCAGTCCTACTTCATATGTTTATGCTCACTCTGCTCCCTCTGTTTAACCTCAGTCCTACCCCTCTGTCTTTACCCTCAGGCCTACTCCCCCTCTTTACCCTCAGTCCTAATCCCCCTCTTTCCTCTCATCCCTACTCCTTGTGTTTACCCTTGGTCCTACTCCCCCTCTTTGTTCTCAGTCCTACTTCACCTGTTTACACTCAGGCCTACTCCCCATCCTTACCCTCAGTCCTACTTCCTCTGTTTACCCTAAGACCTACTCCCTAGTTTAAACTCAGTCCTACTCCCCCTCTTTACCATGAGGCCTCTTCCCCCTGTTTAGCCTCAGGCCTACTCCCCTTGTTTACCGTAAGGCTTACTCCGCCTGTTTACACACAGTCCTACTCCCACTGTTTAACCTCAGTCGTACTCCCCGTGTTTACCCCCAAGCCTACTCTCTCTGTTTACCCTCAGTCCTACTCTCCCTGTTTACCCTAAATCCTAGTCCCTGTCTTTACCCTTAGACCTACTTCCCCTATTTATCCTCAGGACTACTCCATGTGTCTCACCTCAGCCCTATTCTCCCAGTTTACTGTTAGTCCTACTCCCTCTGTTTTCCCTCAGGACTATTCCACATGTTTATCCTCAGACCTACTCCCGCTCTTTACGCCTGAGGCCTACTTCCTCTGTCTACCCTCACACCTACTCCCTCCATTTACCCTCAGGCCTACTCCCTCTTTTTAACCTCAGGCCTACTCCCTGTCTTTACTCCCAGTCCTACTCCCCCTGTTTACCCTCAGACCTACTCTCCTTGTTTACACTGAGGCCTAGTTCCTCTGTTACCCTCATACCTACTCCCTCTGTTTGCCCTCAGTCCTTCTCCCCCTCTTTACTCTCAGGCCTATGTCTTCTGTTTACCCTCAGGCCTACTCCCATTCTTCACCCTCAGTCCTAGTCCCCTTTTTTATCTTCACTCCTACTTCCCCTGTTTAGTCTCAGGATACTCCCTGTGTCTATCCTCAGGGCAATTCTACTTATCAAACCTTGCAATTAGCAAGAGTCCTTTTCCAGCTTGTAAGGTGGAACAAGCCTTAAAACTGTCTGCCATAGTCATGATTGGTATTCAATTGGATACGTCATTTGGGACGAGATGGTATTATCCCATGTCCTTCCACATCCAGGAGAGAGCAAGGGCAAAATTCAGCAAATACTAGAAGACCAAGCGAACTCGGTTGTCTGTGTGAAGAATTTTGCTCTTGCGGATGGAGGAGAATATTTAACGTCAACGAATTAGGTAAGCAGTATAACAGACATGATAAATCATGTCAACAAGGGGCAGGTAATAGAGATACCAGCCCCTGATATTAGCCATTTAGTCTGCTTACCGAGACTTGCAAGCATATGAACTATGTCTACCAAAGATAGGAGAGTTTTCTGAGACTAGACTCTCACTATCCGCTTACAATGGCCAGTAGAGAGCCCAAGGTTGGAAAGAAGTCGAACATTGCCAAGATACCATTTCCCTCTAGCACCAACCGGGAACCCCAAAAACTCAATTTTGACAGCCAATGTTGAACTGTGAATTTCACCTTTTAAATGTTGATATATTCTGGCCTTTTCTGGCATGGCATCGCTTCTAGGATCATAACTGGAAACTCCTCCTGGAAACTTTTTCCGGACACCCATTTTTCTAGGATCATAACTGGAAACTCCTCCATTGCTGATGAAACTTTTTCCGGACACCCATTCGCCGAGATCCAGACTCTCTTAATCTCCTCTTGGATCCCTTCTTGGAGCACAATGCTCCTGATGACACTGTCTTCTGAATGGGCAATTTGTACTAACCTGCGAGCTTGGATATTTGGAATTTGGCTCGCCAGACGGGGGAGACCCAGCCTGCCATCCTCATAGCTGACATACATAAAGGATTGCATCACACGTGCTAGGCAGTAGGTGTAACCAGCTCTTGATGGCAGATCTTATTGAAAGGTCCAAGGAACGCAAACAGGTGACGCTCAAACCAGCGTGACCTGCATCAAACAGCAATCTCGGGATTGCGTAACTTCTCAGGATGCCATCTTTCTTGAGTGGCTTCAAAGGGGCGCCCTCTATATTCCTCATCCAACGGGCCAACACCTCCAACAGTTATGGTTTGGATAGATCTATCCAAGGGTCTATTCCCAGGCCAAGATATTTCTTGGAACTGCCCGGATCAATCATATCCAATTGAAAATCTGCAGTTGTCCAAGGATCACAGTCACTGATTGCATATGACTCTTTCGTAGGCCCGATAAAGAACCTGTGGCACTTCGAGGCTTGGACCCGCAGCCGAATCCGAAGACAAAATTCTTCCACCACTCGAATACTTTTATGCATACCTTCCCAAGATTCGCTGAGCAATGCAAGATTATCCGCGAACACCAATGATGTTATATGCTGCTCTCCATACTTGTAGCTGAGGGCATGTTCTTCCAAGTAGCACAATAATGGATCTAATGCAAGATTGAAGAGGATTGGGGAAAGCGGATCACCCTGCTTCACTCCCCCAAGGATCTTAATAAACCCAGTGCACAGTTGTCCCATCTCTAGGGGTAGTCCTAGCTTTGGTATATAGGTCTTTAATTATGTCGATGATATGTTCATCGACACCTTTCTGACCTAGGAGCTGGAAGATATGTTGATGACTGACAAAGTTGAAGGCCTTAGCCAAATCGACAAAGATAACTCTGAGCATCCTTCGATCTCTCTTGGCACTCTTAATGAGCGTCTGGAGGAGCTACAGATTTTCTGAGCAGCCGGGTGCTGTTATAAACACCCTTTGTCTTCTATTAATGGGACACGCTTGCTGCAGTCTAGTGCTCAAGAGCCGGGAGAACACTCTGAGTATTATTGACCCAATGGCAATGGGTCTCCAGTTGTTAATGTCCTCGATCTTCCCGGGATCGGTCGACTTCGGGATCATAACGGTCTGTCCAGCCTTCATTTCATCCGGAACCCTTCCTGCCAACAGCCACAGGTTGAACAATTCAGCCATTTGGCTGCCCTGAGGGTCTAGCTTAACCAGATCCCTCAGGGATAGGCCATCGAGTCTAAGGGCGGAGTGTCAAGACATCTTCACCATATTCTTCATGACCTCCCTCATGGAGATCATGGGTATGAAGGCGGAGTTGTCAGCCTTTCTCAAACTCTGGAACGAGCCCAGGCTGGTAAAAGGGACAACTTCCTCCCACTTTCTCCTGAATAAGTCATACACCTTTTCATCCAGAAGGGGGCACTTGATGGACTCGATATTATCGAGAACGATCCCAGCTAGCTTCCTACAATCCAATGCAAAAAGCCACTGGTACCTGCGGTACAGTCCCCACTGAACTGCACTGCATTTCATCCACTTTCTTTCCTCCTTTGCAGGCATGGCCTTGGCTGGATGCTTATGATGGTAATGCATTCTGTGTCTACACTCAGGGCTATTCTATGTTTGTTTTCAGGCCTACTCCCCCTCTTTACCCTTAGTCTTACTTCCCCTATTTACCCTCAGAACTACTCCCTGATGTCTACCCTCAGTCCTACTCCCCCTGTTTACCCTCAGGCATATTCCGCCTCTTTACCCTGAGGCCTACTACCTCTCTTTAGCCTCAGGCCTACTCCCCCTGTTCACCCTCAGACCTACTCCCTCTCTTTACCCTAAGTCCTATTCCCCTCTTTAGCCTCAGGCCTACTCCCCCTGTTCACCCTCAGACCTACTTCCACTCTTTACTCTCAGTCCTATTTCCTCTGCTTACCCTCCCTCCTACTCCAGCTATTTAATGAACCTTGCGAATGCAAGGCACCTTTTCCAGCTTGTAAGCGGGCTGTCTACTATGTCATGATCGGTAAGATTGGACATGACATTTGGGACGAGATGGAACAATCCCATGCCCAAGAATGCAGCCAAGGGAGAGCAAGAGAAAAATTCAACAAGTACTAGAAGACTGAGCACACTCAGTTGTCTGTGTGAAGAATTTTGCTCTTGAGGTCAGACTAGATGTTACAAGTCTAAGAGAGGTGTAGGTAGGCAGACAATAGATGACCCATGTCCGTTGGGAGCAGGCAATGGAAAATGCCAAGCCCCCTATGTATCGGACGATTGAGTTTGCCTACCACGTGACACAAATATATGTATAATATCCACCAAAGATAGGAGAGCCCTCTGTGAGAGGACTCTCGCTATCCACTTACAACGGCTAGTAGAGAGCCCAGTGTCGGAGAGGAGTCGATCATTACCGACATACCACTTCCCTCTAGCACCGACTGGGAATCCCAGGAACTCAATTTCCATAGCAGATGTCAACACTCGCACCTCCCCCGCCAGATGTTGGTATTTTCTGGCCTTTTCTGCTGCAGCGTCACTCAAGGTTGTTATCCCGCTTCCGTAGCAGACTGTAACATCTACTACCTTGGCACAGGATCCTTTAACCAAAATCAAATCTGGCTTGAAGAGCTCGTTGGTACTATCTCTGAGATGGGGCTCAATATATATCTCCCATCCTATTTTCCGTGCTTCTTCAGCCAGAACACCACAGATGTCATTGTGCCTTTTGATCCTGGCCTCCTGGACAGCTGGACAGTAGCCAATTATGTGGGAGCAAGACTCCCACTCCAGGGGACAGTGCCTGCATCCCCTGGATGCGCCCTCACCTAGGCCACAGGCCAAAAAGTCCCGAGTGGGATAGACATTGGCCCACAACTGGATAGCTGTAATTAATTTGTGGTGAGGAATGCGGCCATAATGCAAGAGCCAGCTATTTACTCTCAGGGCTACTCCTTGTGTCTACCCTCAGTCCTAGTGCCCCTCTTTACCCTCAGTCCTACTTCCTCTGTTTTCCCTCAGTCCTACTCCTCCTCTTTACCCTCAGTCCTTCTCCTCGTGTTTTCCCTTAGCTCTACTCCCCCTGTTTACTCACAGTCCTACATCTCTGTTTACCCTCAGGCTTACTCCCTCTGTTTAACCTCAGTCCTGCTCCCCATTTTTACCCTCAGTCCTACTCCCCACATTTACTCTCAGTCAAACTCCCCTCGTTTACCCTCAGTCCTACTTCCTCTGTTCACCCTCAGATCTACTCCCTTTCTTTACCCTCAGATTTAGTCTCCCTCTTTACCCTCAGTCCTACTTTGCCTGTTTACCCTCAGGACTACTCCCCGTGTCTACTGTCAGGCCTACTCCGCCTGCTTACCCTCAGTAGTACTCCCTCTATTTATCCTCAGTCCTACTCCCTGCGTTTACCCTCAGCTCTACTCTACCTGTTTATCCTCAGGCCTACTCCCCCTGTTTACACACAGGGCTACTCCCTCCACTTACTCTCGGTCCTACTCTCCCTGTTTACCCTCAGTCCTACTCCCTGGTTTTACCTTCAGTCCTACTCCCAGTGATCTTGTTTTGCAGTAGGTATCAAAGGAAGGGAAGACTAGAAGTGAAAGAAACAGTTGTCAAAAATACACACAAAATGGACAAAAGTTAAGCTAAGGACATATAAAGGAAAAATGAATCAGGATGGATTGCACAGGCTTCACTGATAATCAGTTTGCCACTGCATTGCAGTTTATTACTGCAAATACGAGCAAGAAGAAATAAGCAGTAATTTTTTAAATTTGGAGCCCTTTCAAACTGGCAGCATTCATCCCTTGGGCTGACTCACAGTTAAGCTCTATGAGGAAGAACAAGAAGGTAACTCTCCAAGAGCTGTTTGGCAACATGCAAATAACAGATCCAAACCAGACGCACAGGGCTTCAGCTCTCATAGCTTCTGCAGTCTGCGAGCGGAGGCCTTTCTGCAGGGACAGAACAACATGGGGTGCTCTGCCTTAAAATTTCTGGAACCTCAACTGCCTTATGGGTTTAATTATAACAAATGTTCAATTTTACAACTGCCAGGCAAGTCTTTTTTGCAACTGCATGATCATCTTAAATGGCAAAGCACATGTTGCTGTGCAATACTTTGCAGATTGTCTGTACTTACAGAGGTTAGGCATTCATAACAAGCTGTGATCTCTAGCATCTCAATCATATCATTTAAATATACCATTGAAATTAAAATATTTTTGATTTTCTTTTTTAATCCACAAAGGGATATGGAGTGGAAAGTGAACTTTGATAGGGAAATTCTACTGTAGCATATCTGCTTTAAGTTCCTATTTCTATTAAAATCTATTTCAATTTAAGTGTCTTTAGAGGGAAAAAAGAAAATTTGCAACTGTTCTCTGAATGTTGTTAGCCTGCTCAGAAATTATTTCAAGGTGTTTACAACATTTTAGAAAACTGAAAATATTTTAAGTATTCAAAAATATAGTCTAGGCCTTGGTGCATATAACTTGACTTTACATTTTCCTTGGAAAAATGCTCAGGTATTGCCTAGAGTTTTATTTTGCTGTAAAGTGGAGCATGCAGGAACAAGTGTAGATGTGTGCAGAAGGGAAGCATTCTCTACTGTTTTCTTCTATTTTTCTTTGTTTTGAAATTAATCAACTGACAACTACACAAAATAATGTTTTCCTGCATATATTTAGGTCAAACTCAAGTAGTTCATCTCATCCTTAGTGTAAGAGAGCATATACCTAGGCATCCTCTCAGATGTTTTAGGCTGTTTTAGGCCAGGCTATAGACCCTTCTACGGCAAGTACCAGTTTATGTCAAGCCCAACACATGCAGCATGGGATTTGCACAACTACCTCCCGCTGGTAGGATGTACATATCAGCAAGACCGCAGACCTTTTTCTTCTTGCATCCCCCTACCACAGGCAGAATTGTTCTCATATTATCAGTGACTGGTTGACCATGTGTGCCTGGGACACTGAAGCTGCACAGGATGAGTGTTGCTCTGCAGTGCTAGGTGTTACAATGCAGCAGGCACAGTACTACAGAGAGCCTTGCTAGGAAACACGCTCTCTGCCTCTAACCTTCTCTTCCATCAGTTACATCCCATTACCTATGACATCCCTCCTCATTGCACAGACTGGTGTTCCCTACATTATATGAATATTTGATAACATTATCTGACATATGCAATTTTGCATAATGGGAGAGGATAAGAGAAGTCCTTTTTATTCATCCATTCCTGTCAAACTCCCAAATCTTTCCTTTCTTCAGATATTAACTAGAAAAGTTAATTTAAGATGATTGTGCAGTTGCAAAAAAAAAGTTGAGAGGGCAAAAAAAAAGAAGCACAGGCTTGCTTTATAACCTTTTTTTTTCAAGACAAGCAACAAAAGAAAACTATGAGTCATGCCAGTGATCTGTCTTTCTCTCTGGGAAATACACCTCTTTACTGGTCTTAACTCAAAATAAATGGCAATACTACATGAATCATGTTTCTACCAAGGTGAAAAGCAGCATGTTAGTACATCTTAAGCAGATTAAAGAGCAGATTAAACTCCCACAGAAAGAAAAAGTGTCTTTGGAGGAAATTCTTTATTAAAAGTATGGACAGTTAAAACATTTGAAAAGAAGAAATGTAAAGACCTTGCAATGGCCAAGAAAAAAAATCAGTGTGAAAAGGGAGTTAGAATTTAGTTGAAGCCAAAGACAGCTCTGTGTAGGATATCATTTCAGCCCAGTGCAGCGACTGTGTCTATATGCATGCATGATTATTACTATTTTAATGTATACATACATATTGCACAGGTATTGCTCAAAGAATTGCACGGCAATACAACAGTTTTTCTGAAATCTCTTAATCTCCATTGTACCCCCAGTATTCAAGTTCTCATTTCATCCTCAAGGAAAAATAACTTATCCACCCAGATAGAAAATTTGCATAACAGAGGAACTAGGAGACCAAGGGACACACAGCATCACAGTTAATATAATCAGACAACAGTTCCTTTGGGTTGGTTGCTGTCCTTAGATGGTTTGGGATTTTGGAGCTCATTTCCTGTAATAAGTAGAGGATCTTCCTCACAAACAGGAATTCATGGTTGGAACAGAACAGCAAATTTGGCTTCCCTAGTTCTGTCAGAAATTCCCTACAAAGTTTCTCAGAAGCCTACTAAATTTTTAAACTCCTCTGCCATTCTTTTTACATCCTACTAAAAACTTCTTAGCCTACTTTATTAGCTGGAAATGAATGGTGACTTAGTTATATATTCTTTCAGCTAAATATGTAGCTCAAAATAAAGTGCAATATAGAATCACAGAAACATAGAATCATTATGATTGGAAAAGATATTAAAGACCATCGAGTCCAACTGTAATACCAATCAATACTCTAACCAGTAAGTCCAGCCAATACTCAGATAAAATGAACTTAATACTAGTTCCCATTTTGATATATGTGTTATTTTTCTACAAGCTCTTTGGTTACACTTTTTTTTTCTTATTTTTCTTTATTTTCTTTTTCTGTCTGAAACTATCTCTTGCCAAGATGGAAGTCTAAATTGTTCCTATTGCGTGAAAAATGGTAGGAAGGAAATTTTTTTTTCTATTGGAATAAAAAAAAATCTATTGATGCAACATACTGGAGGAAGGGCGTTTCTGCTTTTTAAATCACAGCATATATATATAAATATATTTTTATATTATTATATATAGTGTGTATAAATATATATGTTTATGTTTATATCTCTATCAGTTCCTCCTGTAAGAAGGCTGGAATCAGCATTGTAGCCAAAGCCACCAGCTTCTTAAGCTATTTCTGTAACAGTAGCATGAACAGTCAGATCTTCACTATGCCTAGTCTACATAAGCAAATAGCAAATGAAAAAGCCTATATTACAGAATGTGTATTCTAAGAAGGAAGCCACCTGAAGAAGTTTTTGATAGCAAGGAGGAGGACAACATTATCAGATGTACACTATGGTCTAACATGGGTTGGCTGGATCAACTGCTAATGCCAGCCCATTGCACCTAATTGTTACTATACTATTTTTATACTTTTTTTCTTGTGTACTTATAGGAATACCAATATTTGCATTCATCTTACACTGGAAAACATGAGTTTATTAATTATTAATGGTATTCTCACAAGTCAGTTACCAGGTGTTCTTTTCCAAAGCTAACTTCTTAATTGATTACCTAAGAAATCTTCCATGGACAAGAATTGGACCAAGTCATAACTTTCTTTAAAGGAAAAAATTGTATATTAATCAGATCCTATATGCATGAAGACTCAGATAGATTCATGTTTAGGGATAATGCAGTATTTCCAGAACTGACTTCCACTGGGCCCAGTCCTGCAAGTTTTCAAAAAGAAATCAATGCAAAAAAAAAATAGAATTTCATACTTTATGTGGGAGTAATAGCACTTGTAAAAGTGCTAAAGAGGGATCTAGCTATTGGCTGTGTCCATTCTTGGTGTAACTTTCTATGGCAGCATAAAAATATTAAATCGACTTCACAGCTTTAAGCCATACTCAGTAAACATGAATTGCTTGGGACTTCTCTTTTTCTCTTGCTCCACCTTTTCCTTCCTTTGCCTCTCCCCAGTGGTTAAATCTCTGGGAAGAAGTTTCATGGAGCTCTTTCAGATCCTAACAGAAGCCATTTCAGATAAGTTAAAAGAAAGCTTGAGATACTGGGGGCCTGTGACAGATGTGCTCCTTCCCCAGCTCAGCCTGACTTCTCATAAGGAGCCCTGTTCAGGTGTTAACTACCACATTATCTTTTCCTGGTGGTTACCTCCCTGATTTCTTCCCCCACCCAGACATTAACTATCAATAACAGTCCTGATGGCCCTATCCTGATGGGGAGATAAGGCTAATTGTGAGTACACCAGCTAACAGTCTTTTCTGAATTGAAAGAATGACTATCAGTCAACCATCTTATCCCATAAATATGGGACAGCCTGAGAGCCCATTGAGTGCTCCTTGCATTGCAGTGGGCTGCATGCCAGGATCTCCCCTTGAGCAGGGACACCTCTCAAGGATGAGAGATCCTTGCCACTACAGATTTGTAATAAGTGACTATAGTGTGCCTTTCTTTTTTTGAACTTCTAAACTTTATTTTGTAACTGTGCACAAATGCCTTAGTCATAAACTGTTGACCAGGTCTGGGACTAGAACTGGATCCAGCCACACCCAGACTCCTCTCAGAAGGAGTTTGGAAAGCAAGGGGGTCCAGTCTGAACCTCGTGACCCAACAGGAGGGTGTCCTTGGTAATTCTGTGTGTATCTTGAACCTCCATGCACTAAATAATAAGTGACTTTGCCATAGAATCTTGTGAAACCATTGTCATTATCAATAAAATCTATTCCTATTTCTTTCCCACGAGTGAAGTGCATTGTGTCACTCATCCCCACCACCACTTGTTCTGTGACAGGGCCTCTTAGTTTCATCATCTTTTGTTTATCAGTAGAGCTGTATCCTGAATGCCATCACCAATCCTAAATATTGTAGTATGTCCTATGGAGACAGTCTGTTACGCAGTTAGTTCTAAGACATTTAATGTTCTGCACAAATAAGAAAATATTGCAGTTATATTACATAGCATAGCAGAGACAACAGTTAAAGCTATCATGAAATTGGTTGAAATTGGTCAGGCAGACATTTTCATAACTAAGCATCAGGAATTTTATACTTCCCCATTTAAAATTCCTGTAATAAATTTTGAAAACAAGACACTGAACTAAATGAACTTCTAGTTCAGTCTAACTTCTAAATACACATTTTAATAGAAACAGAGAATTAATGGTGAAAATGAAAAAAAATGATGAAGTGAAAAATATTCCTGAAAATATACCTGTTGGCCAGATTAACTGATGCATACAGCACTAAAATTGCTTATCACCAAGACAAGACAGTTTTCAATAACCCATCACAGACTCCATTTGTTTTTGATGTTAGTGTAGACAAGAGAAAACATGTAAAACAAGTCAGCTCATTTTTATTTTCTTAATCACCCAATGTTCACACTTAGAAGGACAAATAAAGAAGTAATAAAATATATGAATACTACTACTTTCTATCTTCGGCATACTAAATAAATATACTTTATTTTAGTCACAGTTATGATATTGTTGACATTTTGGCTACTACCTATCTGGTCCAAACAGAGGATCTTCCCAACACCCAGGAATTCATGGTAGCAAAAAGCAGCAAAATTAGTTTCCCCAATTCTCCCCAATTATTTTCACTGGAAATAGTATGCATCAGGCAAGATGGTCTAATCACTCCAAAGATTCTAGGGTAACAGTTAGGACTCAAAGATTACAGGTTATCAACACTTATAGACAGATAATCTACAATTCAAAAAAGGCATAGAATAATTCAATCAGAATTATAATATTTAGTCAAGTAGTAAGTAACACATCAGATTAAGCTTTAATTATAAAAATAGCAATACAAATACAAACCAAAAATATGATAGAAACTTGCACACTTATTAAACTGACATCTAATTTACTTGGTTTGAATGACAACAGAAAGTTGCCTTGAACTGTTCCTGAAATTGCAATGATTTTAAACAGGTTCAAAAGGCAAATTGTATTTCACTAATCAGCTATGCGATGAGCAGTCTGGCACAGTTAATGACTAATTTGTATTGCTAGTATTACCAAGAATTGGCCTCAGGAGGGCAGCAAATGACATAAAGAGAGATTTTCAAACATGTTCCAGCCCCAAAATGGATCTTGGACTACCACAGGCATGTGGAATACAGACCAGAAACTGCAATGAGTCCTAAACCACAAAATTCCCCCCCTCCCCTTTTTTTTTTTTTTTTTTTTTTTGATCTAAATAGAATTAAAAGACACATTGAGTACACAGATAAGAGGATTTATCAGTTTTCATTTCTAGGCTATTTCAGTGTGCAAATGTTGCAGTTTTATAGTTTCATTTGTGTACTTTATTGTTATATACTTCTTAGTCATCCACAGATGAGAAAAGAGCTCTGAGTCCGTTATGCAGGCATAGGTTTGGGTGCAAATGAAGACAAAGGAAAAAAGGAAGGTTAAAAGGGAGAGAGCCTTGTTAGGCTTTTTTACTCACCATCTTCTCCATCACAGCTCCCAAGCCTGTTCTGCATCAGGAGGAAAATTTACAGATGATTTTCTCCTGCACTGTACTTTTAAAGTTGGATATTTTTGAAAATGTGGCAGAGACAACTTCAGGTGTAAAGCTACAACCTGCCTTTGCCTTGAAGCACACTTGCTGCCCCATTAAGCATTAACCACACATTAGTGCAGCTGGAGCAAGTCCCAGAGTGGAGCAAGTATATCTTGGATTGGAGGAAGTGCTGGGGATAGAAAGCATGAAAATTTATAGGGGGATGTGCGAAAGAGAGGAAGGAGGTTACTAGAGGACATAGCTCCTAATGATTCTGAAATCCCCTTATGATCTCAAGAGGAGGGTCTTCATTGGAAAAGTACTCTGCCTAGATGCAAGAGGTGCACACAAAAGATAAGGTTTGCATTTAGCTAAGGTTTGCATTTAGCTGTAGCCTACCCCTCAAAAGCACAAACAAACTCTTTCATGCTTCGATTTATTTGCAATACAGACAATGCAAATAATTTATTTTACTGTATGTTTGTCCTAACTGCTGTATAGGGCAACTACTTTGCATTTCGTAGTCTGTGCTGCCACCATGTGGCACGTTAGGTATTTTTCATTGAAAAGTAAAAGGAAAAAAAAAATCCTTCCTTCCTCCTCTTTCCTCCCTCCCCCTTTCCGTTTGCTGCGGGCCTAGAACTGCTTTCTAGGGTGGACATTCTAGAATTTCGTATAGTGTTTTAGAATTTTCCTCAAATTTTACTGTTTTTGCTAGCTTCCAGGTTTTGCTGGTTTTGTCCTTTGCTTGCATAAGCAACAGATAATCCAGCCTGTAATTCTGGTCAACCCTTTGTAAAAGTCCCAGAAGCCACAGAACTTTTGATACAGCAAGTCATCCTCAGGCTCACCAGAGTTTTATATGCTGTGACCAAAAGCTAAGAGAAAAAAAAATAGAAAGTTCAGATCTTCTACTAATCATATTTTTCTCCTGTGAAGAAAACTTGTCTTGGCTTGGTAGTAGAGCTTCACCATCTACCTCAGTGTATAAAATGAGATCTCCATTTGCCTGTTAGCATCAGAGAAAAAATGAATAGCTCTCTGCCTCCCACCAAACCATGTAGGAGGACAGGAGAACTGCCTACAATATTTCCTCTCTTGCCTCTGTAATAAAACAAGAAGACTGTATATTTGCAGAAATTTAGGTCCTTAAGAAATCTGGTTGTAGAGAATTTTAGAAATTCATTCCAGCCATGAACTAGCTCATCTCCAGTATCTGTTTTCTACCCTCCTATGTTCTATGGAGATTGCTAAAGTACAGAATTTAATGCAAATCCTACGAAATGCAATGAGAGGATTACATAAATTACAGCAAGCTTTGGATCATATCTCCTGTGGTCAGGCAGTTTATTTGCAAGTTAGGCAATAGAAGTTCTGGAAATTACTTTCTTAACAGGGAAAAATAAAGAAGAAAAAAAAAACACATGCTGCATATGCTATGATTAAAATGCCAAAAGGAATAAGCAGCAATTGCTTTATATTAAATAAGAAAAACATAGTCAAACAGTGTTCATCAAAAATTCCAAACAGATTTCTACATAGCAGTTAGAAACTAAACACAAAAAAAGCCCTCTGATTTATTCTGTAAATTTTATCAATATAACGGCATATGGTTCCACTTTATATCTGGACTCTTCTGAATTTTCCATGGGCTCAATGAACTGCCTCTTCTGAGAATCTGGTTAACAGCCTGTAACATGTTCATTCATACATTACCATCTCACCTATCACTAATAAAAGAGCATTTCTGATCCAGTGAAGGAAAAGGAAAAACAAACACACAAAACAAACAAGCAAAAAACCCCAAAGAAATAAACAAAAACTCCACATAACCCTACTGCCCTTGGGGAAACAATTAAAGGGAGTTTTAATCTCTGTTTTGCTTGGCTGTCTGTTATTAGGTAAGTGACACTTAATCAAATAGCTCCAGTCAGCCGCATCCCTCCAGGCAATGTTATTTTTCTTGGTCAACATTAAGATTACTGAATGATACTGACTGCTGTTTAAACTAAAATTACTTTCCTGTAAGAAAAATGAAAATTAATTTTATTTTATTAATTTTAGAAGGTAAGGATTAGCCTAAGATTCCTGGAAAAGTAGGAATTACAGACTAAGCTTCTATTTAACCCAGGATCCTGACCCAGACATCTGTGCTCCCTGCATAGGTATAAAACCTCTTCAGAAAAATATTTGTTTGTTTCATGAAATAACATGAAACACTCATCCAGAAAACAAAAAGTACCTTGGCCTGACTCAGTACCTGACTCAGGCTATATTTCCCACCTACAAGAAACCCAAACCCAAAATGGTTGCTAGACTCATGCTTGTCTTCTATTAAAATGGATCTATCCTGAACATAAAAAGGACTGTACAACCAACTGTGAATCCAGGATGAAAAGAAGATAAAAACTTGCACACGGTATTTTTGTTGGCTTGGTCTAGGAGGATGCTTTAATAGTAGTTTTGGACAGACTTAGGGGGAGATTTCATTTATACCGTAGTTGGATACAAACCATATGCCAAGGTTGGTATGTATACTGGAACTATCCTGATCTAAGAAAGCAGCAGAACAAGAGCTTGAGCAACAGCTAGTTCGGGAGAGTAGGGGTCTGAAAAGTAAGCACAACACTCCCACTTGTAAACTCCTCTATTGGTTATAGCTTTCCATCAGAGGCAATGAGAGTGAGATTCTGATAATCACTTGTTTACAGGTAGTATGTAAAAAAAAGAAAAGTTTCTGGAAGATGCCTTCATCACCTTAATACTAACTTTCTCACTCATTTCTTAATGAAAGTTAATAAACAAGAATAGAAATCTGTTCCAGAAGTTATTTTCTGTTTGTTAGAAAGGTATAGCTTAGCTGAAATGACTACTTCTATCATTGCTGGGAATGGGTAAATGAGCTTTTGCCAAGGTCTTTCCTCAGTTAATGATATGCTGTGTCTAGACAAATTTTCTCATCTTTGCAATAGATGCTGAATGTAGTAAACATCATGTTAACAGCCTAAGTGTAAAAATGCAGTCATCCTATCAATTGTAAATACTTAGTTATGAGCACCATTTCAAAGCGTGTTTAATTTATTTCTGCAAGAAAAATATACTATCTGCATAACCAGATCAATGTGAAATGAAAGGAGTAAACAACAGCTTGCAAAATAAATATCATGAAGCAATTCCCCACCAAAGCTTCAGTAATTACTATATGGAGTAGGCTGCCGTTAATACAACAATTAATTAATTTTTCCAAATGAATTATGCAAGCCAATATTTTTTCTTCATTAATGTTTTGTTGGAGTCATTATGTTCCATTAATGAATAACAAAGAAGCAATTGGAATTTTATTCTAGCTGATGTGTGCTAATGTGCTTAACTTGAACTAAATGTGCTTCCAGTATGTAATCAAATTTGAATCAATCAAATCAATTTACCACGGAAAGTCCTTTTGGAGCTGCAGCTGTTTGATATGGATGTCTCTTCTCAGAGAAAAATACAGACAAAACCCAAAAGACTACATGGCTCTGGAACATACAACACTGTAATTAGGAAACAATCTGTCTTATTTTCATTAGGAGGATGCTGTTTTCCCCACTTCAAGATCCATTACAAGTTAAAGTAGCAAAATTATTTCCTAGGACTAAATCATCTAATGAATTCTAGATTTCTTTTTTCTGTCTTTGAAAGCTTCATGAATTGTAGCTGATTTCTTACAATTTATTTATTTTTCACAAGAAAAGCAGGGAGTGAATAAATCTGATCTGACAGGATAAGTGGAGTTTATACAACCTATATATTTTTACCTACACAGTATTGTTTTCAGGAATGGCCAATTCATTTTAAAGTGGGACTACAATGAGCAGTGCATATGATGAATATTTGTAGTTTTCATGAGAAACTTTCTTTGCGAAGTTCTGAAAATGGATTATTGCAACTATCTGATCAGATGATACAGAGAAGATGAAACTAGATTCTTCTTGGAGGCATGCAGAAATAGTTTTTTTTTTTTTTTTTAGAAATGATATATTTATTTGCATGTTTTTAAGCCGTGAAGCTGGTCAAACATGGAAACTAGTTGTTCACAGGATTGAGAATTCCTGTTCTTGGAGTTCAAGACATGACCGAACACTGCTCCAAGCAACCTGATTTGGTTAAGTCCCTTTGAGTAGAGAGTCCAATTAGATGACCTCTGGAAGCCCCTTCCAACCTAATTTTGTGATTCTAAAATTTGTTTAAACTAATGCCTATTCACCAGAAGCCAAATAAAATCAAGATAAATTAATAATCCTAATAATGCAGGCTTCTCTTTCTTAAGAATTACCTGTTTCAACTATTCTACAGGTTAGAAATTAGCACAAAACTCAAAATGTTTACTCTCTGCAATGTTAACTTTTTTAATGAAGAGGAAAAAGAAAAGTAGTCCTATCTTACGTGAAACTTAAGGTACCAAAAGGACCATACAGAGAAATATGTCTTTGAATTAGAGATAGAACTTCTCAAAAGTAGTATACTTCATTAGACAGTTCAGTGTGCTATAAGTATGTTTAGTTATACACAGTTATAAGTATAGATACTATTGGTTATGTAGATATGTACATATACATACAAAAATCAAAAATATATTTCATAAATATTAGAGAAGTAAACCACATATGTAGTTTTCTCTTTTAAAAATTTATCCTCCAAATAAAACTGCTTGTGTCTTCAGTGTTGATCAGTAGGAAATATTAGAAAATTCTCAAAGGAATTAAACAAAATATTAAGTCCAAACATTGTCAAATAGCATATGAAAGCAAAATGTTACACTATTAGTGCTGTATAACACTTCTGAAAGTGTTATTCTGCAATAACAATTCTGGAAGGTCTTGAAATACATACCGTACCAAGCATCTCCCAGAATTGCTTGTGAAGGGACCCTACACATATTCCTTTGGAACATGTAGAAAAATATATGGAGAAATTCCTGTTTCAGAATCACTGCAGTATTTCAAAACAGAGCTACTGTTTGCTGGGTTGTTTGTTTGTTTGTTTTAGATGAAAGGAAAACTCGAAGGTAATTAGATGCTTAGTTTCCCATTGCAGTTCAAGGTAGAATTAGGTTAAGAGGAAGGACTAGGGAACACAAGAAATGACAGTAATTGCAAGTGAAGAGTATATGCTTTCTCAGTTATTTTCTATGTCCAAAAGTATTGGTGTTCTGCTTTTCAAAATCTGATGCTATACTCAAGTAGATAAAATATCAGGTTTCGTTCCCCTGGCATTGTGAGAAGAACCTAAGTAACTGACAGTATCTATGTTTTGAAAGGGAAGAAATTATTATATACAGCAATACTTTACAGATTAACTGCTGACTGGCAACTCAGAATAGAAAAATATTAAGAACAGAAATAGTTGCACTGAAGTACACTATAAGTTACATCTTTTGTTCTGATTTTCCTAATACTCTAAAATTGTTTTGGTATCATATGCTACTAAGAGAACTACCATGAAGAAAAGTGTTTACAAATTAAGATCCCTTAAATCATTTTCACCTTAAACTAACCTTTATGGTAATAAACATTTACCAGTTATTTCATATTGTTTGGAATAATTAAGCAATGTTATTGTATGTACTGTATTTATTGTTGCAAAATGTTCACTATAAATATTATCAATGTATACAACGGTATCTGATAATATTCATCAGTGAAGTTGGTAGGAATTATACAAGTTTGTTGTGATGCTAAAAGCTAAGGAAAATGAGTTTTCTAGTAAAATATCCTTGGGCATATGTTTGTAGGTGGTTACTAGGCACAAGGATTGTAATGAACTGAATTGCTACTAGGAGACCGGAATTTCTGGTGAAAAGAGAGACTGACCAGCTAAGGCTCATCTACTGCAGGGGCTTTCAGGCTGCTCTAGACTGTCCATGGTGTGGCAAACCTGTCTGTTCAATTTTTTTTCCATCTGCTGCGATACATTCAAGCATTAGCAAAAGGTTTGGGGACTCTTGAATGAAACAAGATACATGAAGAAGGCATAAAGTACAATTTCATCACATTCAAAGTTAGTTGAGATACAGGAAGAAACATTTTCCTCCCAATTCAGACTTATATGCTGTTATATAACACTTCTCGAATGTGTTTGTGTTCTCCCTGTCCGAACAGTCTCCTTTCCTGCCCTCAGAAGGGGAAGTAGCCCTTTGGGAAACAAAGCAATTTGAACTAACTTTGCCTGACAGCATGAATACCATCGAATCCCAAAGAATGGTTCCTTTCAAGACCATGAAATAACCTACCATTTCCTCAGTGCCAGCCAACCCTAGTGTACACTGAATATTTCTACCTGCCTTTTGTCAGTATCAAGCATCTTTCATTTATGCCCAGGAGAGAGCAATGAGGAGATGCTTTATATAATCACCTTTTCTGTGAATTTTCATGACACCGGTTTTCAAATCCAGGTGGAAGAGCAATTAATATTGCGTAAAGGCCTGGTATTCTTTTCAACTGTGAATAGTTATACTGGGAAGTAATAGTCAGGCACTAACATGTTATCCTGCTGGCTGCTGTGAGCATGAGAAGAGCTCAGATCGAACAGGTAAGGTGGCAAGTAGAATGCTTAGCCATAAAATAGTCCCTTTATATGTAGTTAACAGTAGAGAAAGAAAGCAATATGTAAATGTAACTTATATCTATGCACAGACCTACACTGTGTCTAGGATGACGGGAAAGATTGGTTTTGTATGCTTTCAAAAACAGGGCTTGAGGTGGAGGACAAAAAGAAATCATGCTCCAGAAACAGAATCCTGAGCATGCAGCTCCCAGCTTGCAACCAAGTCTTATATAAGGGACAAGTATGTGCAAGAGTTAAGTCTACATGAGGTCCTCCTCATGCAGAGCATTATCTACTTCAAAATGGACTGATGAAAAGGATGCATTCCTAAAACTAGGAAAATACAACTAAGAAAAACTTGTTAATTGTGTATGTCCAGTTAGCATTTACTCAGAAGCTGAAAAGTGACTGGGGAAGTATACTCAAATGACTTTATGCTTTAACATCAGAAGCATCAAAAAGAACAATGAAGAAAAATATTGCCAGATGATTTGGATAGAAAAAGATTTTTCCTTATGTCCTATTTAAATCAACAACTCACTTGTAAAGGGATTAGATTTATATCTAAGATATATATATGTGTATATATATATCATTGGCACAGATTACATACACATACTCCAGAATTTTTTGCATTATTCAGGTAAGACAAAGGCCAAGAGTTGGGCACAGACAAATTGCAAAAAGTTTGGCAGATGTACAAGACCACTGCATATTAGGCATTTTTGGATTTTGATTTAAATAGCTGGCACCCTAAGACATTGACACTTTCAGCCTTGGACACATATCTCAATGGCCTAGATTTGGAATTAGTAGAGAAAGACAGTCCCAGAGAGTAATTCAGAGCAGAAAGCCAAGCTAATTTTGGTGCTCTTCAGAGCATTCAGAAACACCTTTCTTCATTGAGAACATGAGCTCTGTTTAGCTCCTGAAGTTTCAGGAGCCTGAAGTTTCTCTAAGTAAATACTACTGTCTTTGTTCACCACGCACACTGTGCTCTGCAAGAGGAAGCCATGGAAAGAAGACCCAATGAACAGTGGGAGCAGAAACAGAGTTCTGTATTTTACTCCTCTATTTTAAAGCTGCAGTTGATCAAAATCACAAGAGGAGCTTGCAAGTACAAGAGACCCTACAAGAGACCCTTTCCTCAGAATCAGAGAAGAAAGATAAAAAACTTAAGTGAAACTTCTTCACTGTCTTGCCAAGATGCAGTTTGAAACAGCCTTAGAACGAGCAGTCTGAACCAACTTGCAAAGTTGCTCTTGCTTTGAGGAGGAAGAGCATTTACAATCTGTTTTGTCTTTTATATTATAAAACATTTGTCTTATATTTCAGAGTAACTCTCCCTGTCATTACAAATCATTTGATTAAGGGGTGTGGAAACTGTGAAAGTGAATGCCCTACATTAATAATCATATTAATGCTTATTAATAATATTAATGTCATTATTAATACTGCATCCTGTAGCACATTCACTGCCACAGTTTCTATATCTCATAAACAAATGGTCACCGATGGACTTCTGCCCATATTCTGTTCCATTTGACAATATGGTATTACTAACATTACATTTAATGAGATTGGCTTGATTAAAGGATTAAGTACTAGGTGAAAATGAAGGCTAATCATCAGGAAGTCCTAAATCTCCTGCACTCAATCAACAAGATTTGGTTTAGGGACACTAGATGAAGTCAGCCATTAATCTGTTTTGGTGGTGAAAAATGTTCCAGCTGCAGTGAAGCCACTGTGGTGCTCCTATTGCTGCCCCAAAAGCAGATTCTTAACCCAGTGTGCAGAAAGACAATAGACATGTAGAAGTGAAAAATTTTATTTTATTTCTGAGCAGAGATGGTGGAAGGTAGTAGGTCCACTAGCACACTTTCACTTATCCCCATCCAGCATTTACTTACAAGGCTTCTGGAAATATTTTATGCAAATCTTTTCATTAGTTATCAATATCAGTTTTGTGCTTGCCCTACAATGCCTTGGCTAATTACCACAGAGTGTGGAGGGGGGTGGTAACCTTATATTATTACCATCTAAAAAAGCACTTGAAATACAGGATTTTTTTCTAATGGCTACCTCCCTCCTTCCACTTTCTCAAACACCAGCAAATACAGTCCTTAGTGGCATCCTACTTTTTTTTGTAGCATTACACAGTTTTCTTCCAGTGTCTCATCTCAACTGATTTACAGGTTACTTGGGAAAATACTACCTGGAAAAGTAGCATCTCTTGAGTGCTTCTTTACAGGTATCTGCTGGAAGAACACATACAAATTAAAAAAAACCCACACAATAATCTTGACTGTGAGTAGATAAAGGTTGCAAAGTGTTTTAGGAAAAAAAAATCTGGATGAGATGGCCAATTTATAGAGTTTTTGTAAGTTAAAGGGCTGCATTTTGTAACACCTTGTAGCACCTGAAGAAGTTACCCTGTGGCTATACACAACTTCTGACAAAAATAAAAATCTCCTCAGGGTTGAAGATGATCGTGTAAGGGGCTACTGGGGACTGTGCCACAAGAAGTTTTATATGGAGAGGGAGGAGGGGAGAGCCAACAAAATAAAGTTGCTGTTCCTATCCTCTCGATTACAGAGAAACTAGATGTTCATATTTTAGGATGCACGTGGGTCTAAGATTTTTGTATAGTATAACATAGTAGAAATGCTGAAAAATAGTAGTAAAAGTATACCACCAAACTAGCTGTTAGATGCTTGATCCAGGGATACCTGCCATATGTTTTAATGAATAAGATACCTAAGTATCACCCTCCCCTGAGGTGTACTTTAGATCCAAAGTGTACTAGTGATCCTAAAGTGGATAATTCTCTCCTTTGTCTGTGAATTGAGTGCTCAGTCTCTGTTCAGCTGTGCAAAGAATGGCTTCAGTCTAGGAAGTTTTGCTTCTGGCTGTACTTTAAGGGAAAGGTTGCCCTAAGTAATTCTAAAGGAAACCCTTTAGAATATTGTTCAAAAAGGGCTGCTATGAAATTATTCAACACATCACAATAGGTGATTGGTTCATAGAATAATACCATAACATACAAGTGTTGTGTATCATCTTTATTCACTCACTTCCATTTTTCCAATATACTTATTTCTTTTACATTCCACTAGAAAAAAAAAATGGTACTTTTTTTTTTTGGCAGATTAATACCTTCCTCCAAGTCCTTCCCTCATCTGTGTCTAATCACTTCTGGAAGAAAGGAGAGAGAGAAAAAAAAGTCTGCATTTTGAAAGAAATGATTTTTTTTAATTTTTAAATTATAATTTTATGAGTAGCTAAATACTAATTCTATATATAGTTTAAGTAGTAGTAACTCAGATGTAACTATTATAAATCAGATGAAAACTAGAAGCATGGAATCATGTATAAGAAGAATAATCTTTACTATTGTTAACATCACCCAAGAACACCAGAAATAAAACTATATAGGAAGAATATTTGTTGATGGCTGTGTTTTATAGGCATCAGAAACACACACCACGGATGCGCTGCATGCCATGCAATTTAACATGATTGAAGTCTCTCTTCAGGAAAAACAGATTTTACTCTCCTTCCAGAAACAATAAGACTGTTGGTGGAAATGTTTAAAGAAACTCAGAGAAAGAATAACTGCATGGTACCTAACCTGCTATTAGAATTGAAAGCTGAAGCTCACAGGAAGTAATGTGATTCATTGTGCTACGTCATTAATTTTTATGAGCAAAATGATTACAAAATTCTACAGGGAGGGGAAAGCAATTACTTAATGATGTATAAAAATATCGCTATAGATATTTTTGAAAACAATCTGCATAAAGACGTCTGTATGAAGCCTTGGATGGTACAAATAGCCAAGTTGGTGGTGCACTTTTAAACTGTAGCTGAGTAATTTTTTTAATTTTTAACTCTGTCCCAGTCACTGTTTAACATTCCATACTCACATACTGTCTACATTGTTAAATTGCCTGCAACTCCAGAGCAGTCAGGCAGTACTCAAATTAAGCCACGAAGTAATTAGATTTCTATCACTGAATATTCACAGCTCAATTAAATTATTTACAGAGATGTAGACAATTTCTATAGACACTCCCACAAACTGTAAGGAAAAAAAAATCAATATGAAAATAAAACAGAATTTGATACCTGTTAAATAAAGAACCTTTCCCTCCTTCTTAGTTTATTTAAAAAGTCAGCTGTATACAAATTTGGGTGTGCATACTCACACTCTTACAATAAAAAGGATGAGCTGAGGGAGAGAGCAAAAAAAAACCTCCCTCTGCTCAAGAAACTCCAAGGCTTATAAAGAGGATATTTTTTGACAGGCTTCTATACTATAACTTATTAAGCCATTTTGGTAGCAAAAAAATAAAGCACATATCTCTTATTTATCCTAGCAAGAACTGATCAGCATCATTCAATTTAATCTATTGAACAAATCAGAAAACAGCAGTATTGGTCTCCTGGCCAAGAATCTTATTGCTTGTCAGTGTTGCCTGAAGTCCAGAAAAAAATACGAAAAACCCTACTTTGACAAGAGAATGATAGTAAGGTCAATCCATGCATTTTGTTTTCTTCTTTGTAGGTGCTGAAAACTATGAACAGATGAATAAGTGAGGTGTTCAGAGCTAATAATAACACTGAATGAAGAACATCATATGATATATTGTCAGAGAATAGAAAAAATCATTATTTCAAGCAAATAAAGTAAGTTGTCCTTTTGCCAACATTCTTTCTTATTCAAATACAATCCCACCAACTCCGAAAGCTAGGTCCAAATGAAGTGGAAGGTCTTTTACATATAAATATTCATGTGAGTGATTAAGACTCAGCTCTTCAAAGTCACCCGCTCTTTTTGACTCATCCTTATTTTGAGGTCAAAATAAACATGCTGCTATATCACCTGCAAGGTACTGGTTGCTATCTTTCTATGTCTTTTTTGCTATCTATTTTGGTTAGCCCATTACAATAAAATGGTATTGAAAAATGGCAGCATATGGTGGTGGGCAAAGCAGAAGAAACAAAACCGAGATAATGCAGCAAGGCATAATTAAGTAAAAGTCAACTTTGTGCTGCTAGGTCACTTTCATCTCTCTATGAGGTTAATTAAGAGCAAAATATGCCTTGCGTACACTAATGAGCCCACTGAGTCTCATAGCTAGTGGTTCTGTCTTCATCCATTAAAACACAGGAATAGCTTGTGTTTTTCAGCCTTGAATTTTAACTGAAGCTGGTGAAACATTAAAACAAATGAGATTTCAAACTGATCTTCAAACGCATTGTGTTATCAAAATTGTCACTGTGTGGCATGCAAGTCAATGATATAATGTATAAATATTGTAAGCCATGAAAAAAAATGTTTTCCTGGCCCAACATTAAAAATGTAACAGTACCTTAGTTCCCGAATTTGGAAGATTTGTGTTGTTGCTTGCTCCTCTTCCATTGTAAAGAAATTCTTGGTCTTGTTGAAAGAAACATGTACCATTTTTAATTTAAAGGGGCAAGGAGCTATGGTTTCAGTTTTAAAGAGTTGTTTCTATTGTTGGCATATGTGCCAGCAGAAGCAACTGTTGTGTTGCTACTAGATGAACTGCTCTGCTTTGCCTAGCAGATTACTAATAGACTTGGCAGAGTCAGTAAATACGAGGGCAACGAAATCTAGCTATTGTGCAGTAGAGTTTGATAGAATGTTAAATGCCTGGGGGATGAAAGAGCATGTATTCAAGTCACCCACTGAGACTTTGAATCTTATCATCTAGTTTGTACTCTGTAATAGGACAAGACCTAGAGAGGAACAGTCTTTTGAATGTGATGCTTAGAGAGACTCTAGTCTCTCTTCTTTCCCTCCCTCCCTCTATCAAAAGACAGTTCTTAATGTACTTTCTGAAGAAGCAAACTTACTATTGCTGTCATGTGTCTACTTGGCCTTTTGCTCTTTAAGAAATTCTGACTTCAAGGACAATGCGTTGTTTGTATTGAGTAGTGATGGCAATATTTGTTTACAAAATTCTTTGATAACATATTGCAAACAAAATACTAAACTATAGCCTGTAATATCCCACTGACCTCATTACTGCCTAATATCTTTATTATGCATTGCCACATATACACTTTTATCTGGTCATTCATTTGCTGTGTTTCTGGCTAGCATTTGTTTTTTTAATACTGATTACTCAAATTCTTCTTCTTTATCCTTGAAGTCAAAATTCCTGCCAACTTTCTTCCAAGCTTCTCTTTCAGCAATAACTAGCTTTTTGAGTCTAAACATTAAGCTGCAGCAAGCCATGTACTGATGATTCAGCTATGACTGATGTCTGCAGACTTGAGCTCTCATTTTGTAGTATTATGTGGCTGTGTTGTTATGACCATGTAATTCTGCTAATATAAGTTTTATATTTGAGGAGTGGAGAGGGCTTTCTGTCATGCACCCAACACCTATATGTGAATCTGTTTAAGACTTAATCATGTAGTGGACTAGACAACTAGATATTTTCCAGAAGGAAATGATTTGCCAGTGTTTGCTCTATACACTTGATATCTCAATGGCTGAAAAGAGGGGAAATGGATAAAGATGGAACTTGGCTAACTTTGTGCTACTAGGTGCAGTCTTTGGTGTGCCACTGAAGGTAAATAAGAGCAACTCAAGGATTCCCCACATCCATTCAACTCATTCCAGTGCTCAGTCTCCCTCCCGGTGAAGAAGTGTTTTCTTACCCTCAGAAAGAATTTCTCTTGTTTCATTTTGTGCCCATTGCCTCTAAACCCTATCCTCAACCTTCTTTTCTCTAGTCTAAACAGTCATTGCTTTCCCTGATTCTCCTTGTATAAGAGATACTCTGGTCTCTTAAATTAATACTAACGCAGCTCAGGATGCCACTGGCTGCCTTTGCCACAAGTGTGCTCATGTTCAACATATTGTCTGGTAGGATTTCCAGCCCAGCCCACAGCCTGCACTGGATCATGAAGTTGTTTATTCCTGTGTGCAGGATTCTACACTTCCTTTTCTTGAACTTCATGAAGTTCCTCTCTGCCAATTATTCCAGCCTTCTGAACGGTAGCACAACTGTTTTCTTCCAGACTTGTATTATTGGCAAGCTTGCTGAGGATGCATTTGGTCCAATTATCTATTCGTTAAGAATAAAGGATGAGGAATGGTAGGACATAATCACCTTACTGTTGTGAGGCTTTTAGAAATTCTGTCCTACTGATCTGACAATTCAGGCAGAGAAACACTTGTGCTCTTCACACACACATGATGCCCTGTGGGCTCAAATCTTTGCTAGTTTTGTATCTCTGCACTTTCCTCCTGCGTAGTGTATGAAAAGTATTTATACAGCTAAGAACTGGTGGGTGACTTTAAAGAGCTGAGTCTTAATCATTCTTCATCAAAGCAAAGAGATCTCTGGCAGGAGTATAGGTATCTAAAAGAGCAAGTCATTAAAAGAGTCCTGTTTTAGAATGGGGAAAAAGTTGAAGCCTTTTTGCTCCTACAACAGCAATGAGTTGTGGCTGGCAGTGCCAATGCATCCATTATCTTTATTGCAGGCTGTTAAAGGTCAACACGCTGGAACACTAACATGTCTCGGGCTTAATTTAGAAGCAATAATTTGAGGAGACTAGCTAAAGAAAAGGAAGAAAAAAGAAGAAATGTTTTCATAAGTAAGAACTGAGGGGTTTAGAAACAACTAAATATAAGCGCAGCTGTGGCAGATAAGTAAGAACTAGCATAGCAGACATTTTCCAGTAAGTCAATATCTTCCTTCATCATTCAACACATCTGAAAACTGCTAGGCTTCCCCCTGCTCCCAAATCCTGTCTGTCCTGTATTGAATGTGCATCTCAGGTCAAATAATGTGTTCCCACTGAAAGAAAATTGTCACGTAAGATAAAGAATAAAGCAAAAGATGAATGTGAATTAAGGTCAGGTATATAGAATCTTTTCATTTTTTAAAAAAAGTAATACACTTTCAGAGAAATGAATGGGAATGCTTATTATCAGGCAGTTTTTCCCCTCATCAGATGCCTTCTGTTCTGCCTTACCATTTTTTGAATTATTTTATTTGCTTTAATAAAGAAGAAAAAGAGGTACTATTGTGCATTTTTAACTACTCCTGATAAAGTTTCAGTGCTTTAACTAAAAATAATAGGCACTTGCATACTGTCCTATTATTATCAGGACTCCACGAGGGAAGGAAGTCTGCAGCTATGTTCCTATCACTGCTTCTTCACCTGCTTCAGCCTCCTGAGTACATGGCTAACTTGTCACTTCTTTCTGGGGAAACTTTCTCAATTGGGTATTAGATGCAACAATTTCAATAGGAAGAAAGGAATAGATGACACAGGAGAAGAAAGCACTGTTTTGTTGCAAGTTCAAGGACTATTCGCAATTTCAAATTACTTAGGCCAGGAACAAGAGGTATTTGGAGCAGTTCACTTTTTTCTCTGAAGACCTTGATTTGATGGTCTTGTTCTTTACATATATACTTTCATCCCCTTTTGCTTCACGGTCTTTGCTTCTCTTTCTTCCTCAGGGCTCCAGTGTTCAGTTTCTGCTAGTTTTGTACAGTTGCCCAGATAAAGGAAGGTGTGGGGATGGTGGGAGGAGAGGGGAAGTGTTAGGAAGGAAAGGAAACAAAACTAAAATAATAAGTCTGTCAGACCAAAACTTTTGTTACTCACTAGATACCACTAGCATGTATGCTTAGCTTATATATGCACTTATATATGCTTCCTAGCTCAAAGGATCAGTAATCCTAGGTACCAGGCAGAGAACTTAAAAAGTTCAAGAAGAGATTAAAAACATAATACAAAAAACTTAAATCAGAAAACTAAAGAACTGGTTCTTCATTAAGGGGTAAAAAAATGATTGCAGATAAACATAAGTAGAGCAAAAGCTTCCAAATAGATCATTTACAAGTTAGGCAGCTGAAGCCAAATATAGTGGCCATACAGACACCATGGACAGAAATAAGGAGCTTGCCAAATCCAGTCTTGGATAGGAACTTGCCTATCCAGTCTAGAAAAAAAAAGTAACAAAAAAAAACAAAACAAACAAAAAAGGAGATTAATAGGAAAGAGAAAACAAAACAAACAAACAAAAAAAAAACAACACACACAAAAAAAAAAAACCCGCGGAATTCGGTTGAATGGCTGAATCTGTAGCTCTGATAGCAACATCCCCTTTCAAAGATGAATCTCAAGATGTGGGGTTTCTGAAGGCCAGTGGTCATATTGTGAGCAAGCCAGGTAAGGGCAGAAGGGCACCAGACCTAGATGAAAGGGCAGAAGGGCGACAGGCCTAGCTGAAACGGTGGAAGGACTGCTAACTAAGAGATAAGGAGTGCGGCCGAGAGTCAGATAAGGAGTCAAAGAGTTGAGACAAACAGGAAGAGGGGGACAGTTGTTAAATGTGAGGACATGTGGGCACTGTTAGTTAGCCTCTGCTGGTTAGCCTATCACACTGTATAGTTAGATGCGTAGACG